>MQUG01001192.1:0-14531 GCA_007213375.1 Steinernema feltiae | reverse complement strand
AATTTCTGGCTGGAATTAGATTTTGTTCCTGAATCCGGTTCTGATTCAGGTTCCTGTTGTGGTTCTGACTCTGACTCTGACTCAAACTCTTATTCTGATTGATTGCTAAATTGTTAAAAGTTGAAATAATTTTTTGATCGAAAATTGACTTCCGATTAAGACACCCGAACACCCTAGTCCCAAAGTCACAAAATCAGTCTCGATTAAGGATCACTCGTCCGATGAATCGGTCGGAATTGCAAGTTTAGAAACCATTAGATAACTGATCCTATGTCAGATAGCAAGCATGACACCTCTCCTGGCCAGTGCTCGCATCCTAGAAGCCTTGGTACAACAAGGATGACGTTGTTCCATCCACTCCTGAGCGTCTGCAGAGAATCTCAACCGGACTCCAAGCCTGTGCATCGTCGAGCAGCGTCCTGTCATCCGACCAAGCTCCAGCCAGGCCGTCACCTCTTTGGATCCTGCTGTGCGGTCACCGCCACGAGTGCCTCACATTGCGTAATTCAATGATATGAGAAATAAAGTGTAAAGTGTAAACGTTGCTCTTGGGAACCTGGTGAAAGTTGTATACTTGGTCTTGGGGTGAATTTTAAAAACAAATCTTAAGAATTGGAACGTTACGACGCCACGAATCGTCATCAACACAATCAGTCTCAGGGCAAAGAAAGCGCGACGACGCCTGACGACAACAAAAGAACAATGGTTGAAATGCTTGATTGGCTGAGTTCTTTTTTTGGTTGGCAGCGCATGCTAATTGATCTGATATGAAATAGAGGCGCGCACCGATTACGCATTGTAGTACATCAAGGCTGAACATAGAAATGCTTTTTAGAGCAGCTATTTTGATATCAGCAACGATGGGGCTTACGGTAGGATGCAAACAGTTGCTTTCTTACGTACCGATTTCAAGAATTTGTTTAGCCAGAAAACGTCTCAAATCAACCCAACTCAACCCAAATGCTACTCAACCCAAAATACACGCAGTGCTCTTCCCCGTTACGTTGCCTTGGAGATTGTCGTCAAGTATGTCAAGATGAGAACCTAATTCAGTACACAAAGGCGTCTGATCCAGTCGAGACCCCGGTGTTTGCCGACCTGAATGCGATGCGTTCAAGCGCTGATTTGCATTGCTCCAGCAACATTAATGCCGAGAATTCCACGTTGAATTCACTCTACGTTAAAAATGGATCGTTCTGAGCAAATCTCCGCAGTTGTTGCCAAGACCGGGAAGCTGTTGAAGGGCCACAAGAAACGCACTAAAAGCTACAAAAGTATTCACACATTCACGTTGGATGAAGTGAAAGGTGTGGTCGATGTGCTGCAGGAAACTCTCAAGTTGCTGATCACCCATCCGGATTACTTTGGGCATTTGGAGCTGAAAATGGACGACGATTTCGCGGATCTACCGAACGAGATCGTCCACGATGTCATCGAGCAGGCGTCGTATGAGAAGAACTGTGCGGATCCTCTTGAAAACCTCTCTCAGATCGACGGTTCGTGGGCGGAATTTGGACGGAAATTCACGATGTATCGGAGTCTACGCAGCGTTACCTTTGGAACAATAAGGAGTAGTAAAGATTACGATGAGTGGAAAACGAAAGCTCCGCTACTCCACGAATCAATCAGTTTATCGTGCGTTCCCGACAGAGACTGCGAAATTCTGGAATTGATGGGAACTCGATTTTTAAGCATCGATTGGAATGAGTGGGACATTGAGAAGCGAACAGACGGCGCCATGCAACAAATCAACACGTTTTTCAAACGCCAATTGAGGTCACAATATCTGAAGAAACTGGTCATAAACGGAACTTTTGAATGTGAAAAATGGACCGCCGCTTTGGTTGATTTCGTGAAGAGACCGCAGTTTGAAGCGTTGGAACTAGGAGAGGGAATTCTGCTGCCGTTTGAGGTCTTCGAGGAAGCGCACAAGACCTGGGAAGCCGCAGAACACTTTCACGTTCGCCAAAGGAAGATTGACGCAATGATTTCCAAAGAATCTTTCCAGAAAATCGACAAAGAATTCAACGTGGAACTCATCGTGGAAAACGACGATTGGATTGAGCTGAAAACAGCTCGCAGTCAGGCAACTATGCATCTGTACGTGTTCAGAGAAGAAATCTATAGTGATACAGACGAGGAGCTCATAGAAAGCTTTCATATTCAATTGGAATATTCTGATTACCCGGACACTGACAAGAGTTGTGGTTCTAACTCTGATTCTGACTCAAACTCTGATTCTGATTGATTTGTTACAAAGATCGACGGTAGTGGCATTCCGTCCATCTCTCATTTGTTAAATTGTCCGTTAAAATATTTAAATAAAGTCGAAAAATCGATGAAATGACCGTCCGCGTTTTGATGGCCAAGTGGCGAGTCCATCCGTTGCACTCCCTCGGAATCGACGACGTCACGATCTCGTTGAGGGAAGGGAACAGTTGCTCGGCGTTTTGATGTCCATTTTGAAGTGAAACGTTTCACTTTTTTTTCACGAGCTGAAATATCGTTTTGTGCATTGCTTCTTGCAAATCACGCTAGTTGGTGTTATGTGAGGAACGTCGGTCCCACCACAACAGAGAGCAGATCAGAATTAATAGGTCGCTCAATGATCATGTAAAATAGAACACCAAAGTAGTAGGAATTCTCCTTTATTCGCACAGCTAGGAACTCAATGGTAAGGAAGAAGCGAGGAGATGACGGCGGGCGAGCGTGAGGACGTCTCTGACACATGGAGCAAAATGTGGACAAATTATTTAACCGCAAAACATGACCCATAAGCACCAAACTTCTAAAAATCACAAATTTCCATCCGCATCCAATAATGATCATCCACTTTTTCCACACTGAGGCGAATATTTGCGGTGCTCTCTTCTGGATGAATAATGTTCAATTCCGTTTTCTTGGTTTCATTTTCAAAATTAATCTTGAAATATTCTTCGAGTTCCCCAAAAGTTGCTCTTGAAAAAGACGCACGAATTTCTCGCTTTTTGAACTCGTAGCATCTTGGTTCCTTCCACGCTTTGTGCGCGTTTTCAAAGACTTTGAATTCTACTTGATAGCAACATCCTAGAATCAACTCTTCAAACCAGGGTCTTTTGACGAAAACTTCCAGATGCTCATTCAGCACGCCATCTTCGAATTTCGTACTATAAACGGTCAACTTCCTTAGGTAGTTTGACTGCAGCTGCCGCTTGAGAAAGGCGACCAACTCGGGCGTCGCTTCCTTTTTTTCACTTCCGCCCCACGTGATCCTTGCAAATCGCGTTCCCAATAGTTCGAACGCCTTGCTGTACGTTTCAGGAAGCCAGCTTAAATAGATCCCTTCGTAAAGTTGCGGAGCTACAGCCACTAGTTTGTCCAAATCATAGTAATCTTCAAACCTAGAATCACAAATAAATCGGTCTTGAGCTTCTTCGAAGAGAATGGTCTTTTGGTTTGCAGATTCTGTAGCGGGATCGTATTCTCTTGAAAGGAAAGTCCGACACGATTGAAGCGTTATACACGCGCTTAGTTCGCGGGCAATCTTTCCCCAACAACCATCGATTTTTACGAGTTTTCGGAGGTTATGGTAGCTGCTCCTCCTTTCCGCTCCTTCGGAATTGACGACGTCGTAGGCGACTTCGTTTGCGAGATAGGCAAAGTCGTCGGGTATAGCCACTTCGATGTCGTTTCGGCCGGAGGAGGAGATTGGTTCACGGTGGTCCATTTTCAATTGAATTGCGGTATTCGGAGGAAGAGTTGCGCGCGTTTAAATGATCAAATTGTCGCTTGATGCATCGCTTCTCCGCATCAAAGTTATTGTTCAGCATGGGTTTTGTCGTTCCGCTAATGCTACCCGAAACAGCGTTCCTTCAACAGTCAAATTATTGTGGTTAGAGCGGAAAACAGATGTGAAAACACTTAGTGACAATCTTAGTGACACCTGCGACGAGCACTTTTTCACTCTGCTCGGCTTCTACTTGCTATATAGGCAAAAAACGGACGCTTTTGGCGCCTGCCAAGCCAAGTTCGCCTCTGCAAAAACTGCACAAGGCACGTGCCAAGAGAAACCACCCAACGAGAGTTTCTCAAACCAGGGTCTCGTCACAAAAACAACCAAATCGTCGTCTAACAAGCCATACTCAGGTTTGCGGCCATTCGGCCAAAAAAAAGGTAAAAAATTGTCATTTGCTGACCAAACGTAGACTTAGCCGCTCGCGCGCAACGGCGCAAATCGGTTTTTCATTGTTTTTCGGTCGAACTCCGTTAACTCTTGCTATCTCAAAACTGAGTTACCCTCTGAAAATTCTGTAAGTGCCATCTTGGTGGGGAAGGTCGATTTGGTGGGGGTACACGAAATTTCAGAAAAATCGAAGACCATTTGGGGCGATGTCCGTGTCAATGATAAGATATGAAGATAACAATTGAAATACGGTGACTTGCAGTGTTCAGGGTGCTATTTTTGAGATTACGTCAGATGCTAAGCCCGACACCTCTATTGGTCTGCGTACGCGAGTCGTGAACGAGCAAGTATGCCATGATTCCATTTACCACTTAGCGTCTACGGTGGCCACCAGTGAAGCCGATTTTGCTATTTTTAGTTTTTAGTTTTGAGTTACTCAAAATTCTAAATTAATTTGAGTTTTGAGTCTAAACTCAAAACTCAGAATAAAACTCAAAACTCATCGGCTTCACTGGTGGCCACATGCTTTGGTCATATGTAGTTGCTACTGCCATAAGCGTTTCTGAAACCATCAACGACGTCGCAGTTATTGCGGCCAAGAACTGCTACCGTAGTTTAGAAAAAGCGATGCACAAAATAATTTCTCATCTATTTAAGATAGCGAAAATCAGACTTCAAATTGCATTTCGCTGGAAGATGGACCGCAGCAAAGAAATCACGATGAAAGAAGACTGTACCTCTCTGGCCTGCCAAACCCACATTGAAGCGACTGTGGCGCAAGACCTTTCCCACCTTCCCAACGAGATCATCAACGACGTTGTTAATGTCGTGGGAGAGAAACGGATCAACATCTGCTGTAAACTTGAAAAACTCGTTAAAATCGAAGGTTCTTGGGGTAGCGTAGCCCGTGAACTGAGCGCTTGTACAACGCAAATAAATCGGAGCAATGGACGTCGCCATGTGATGTTCCTTTCAAGAACATACGATCACGCGGCAGGATGTACAAGCAAAGAAAGAATTCCATTCAAAGAAGCTCAACACCGATTCATTTGTGAGTCTACTATTAGAAAGAGTTTCGGTTTGCACCGACTGACCGCGATAGCACCGAACCTTTACGACGTCATTGATTTCACTAAGCTTCCTGAGACGTACTGCAAGACGCTCGCCTTGATGGGAACTCGAATTACGAGAATTATGTGGCAGGAAACAGAGCTGATCGACGAGCTGAGAGAATATCCGAAGAAGTCAGCGACGCCTGAGTTGATCGACTTCTTGCGGCGCCAACTGCGCTCAATCTACTTGAGATACCTGAGCGTTTTAAATGTAAAATTGAAAACGGAGCTCTGGACGAACCAATGGAAGTTTTCGTGAAGAGACCCTCGTTTGAGTGTCTCTGGGTGCGAACTGGCTATCTGGTTCCGTTCCACATCTTCAAAGAAGCTCACCAAACCTGGGAAGAGCCGCGAGATTTTGAATTGAATAAACGAAAAATTCATGTGGACTCTTCACGAGAAACTGCGAAACAACTTGCAGAGTATTTCAAGACGAAAATTGTATTCAATGAGTGTCATTTCTCCGTGAACCCGAAAACATCCCTGACAATGCATAATCAGCCGTATATGACGACTATAATCGTGTTTTCTAGACTTTGACTACTTGGTTGTTCGTTCTTTCATCATTTAAACTCTTTTGTTAACGGTTAAATAAATTTGTTGCTAAAAACTAAATGATGTTCGGCTTATTCGGCCATCCAACGTCCGAGTTGGTCGCCTTCCCTTGGGTTCGGGCCATTGGGCTCAAACAACCTGAAAAAGCTGACGGCGTAAAATGTGCGAATTAGAAGCAGACATGCGCACGCGCTGGTACGTTGGGGCAAAATGGGGAGGGGGTGGTGTTGACCATGGGTTACTGTCTATTTCGCACATTTTACACCGTCAGCTGTTTCAATCTCCTATTGTCCCGTCCGCGACGAAAGTTCCCGTCCGCAAAAAAACGTAAATCAAAATCGCTGAACGTCGCCACTTCAGGACCCCACCGTCTTGCCTGATGTGCCAATGAACACTGTAGGAATTCAGCGTTTCGTGCCTATTTTGGCTTAATTTTCTATTCTCGGACATTTCCGACGAAATCGGCCAAGTGGAAGTTCTGCTACAGGTTTTTACCGATATTTTGAACTATCGCCTGGTTCAACAGGATGTGAGTGCGCATAGTAATTTAGCAGTGCAAATAACTCTTTGAAATCATATCCGATTTTGCTGAGTGATGGCTCAAAATATCGGTAAAAACCTGTAGCAGAACTTCCACTTGGTTAATTTCGTCGGAACTGTCCGAGAATAGTAAATTAAGCCAAAATAGGCACGAAACGCTGAATTCCTACAGTGTTCATTGGCACATCAGGCAAGACGGCGGGGTCCTCAAGTGGCGACGTTCAGCGATTTTGATTTACGTTTTTTTGCGGACGGGAACTGGCGTCCGCTACGACAATATATGCAACTGCTCGCACTAGAGTCTTTTCACAAAAACCTACTGGCTTCTAAATCAGCTTCTAATTTAGAAGTCAGACGATCGATTATTTCTGAAGAAACCTTGGAGAAACTCGAAATTGCCGAAATTTGAATTTCAGAGAACTCATTAAACAGTTTAAAAAATGCTCAAGCGGTCTGCTTTGGGGACTGTGGCCAGGCCAGGTGATCCTATCCTACTCGCTTTTCTTCATCATCTCTACGAACACAAATTTACCCTTTTAATCACTACAAATTACCACGATTTCTCAAGTAGTTTAGGCGCAATTGCCGCTTAAAGAAAGTTGACCAACTCAGGCGTCGCTGGCTTCTCGATGCGTCCCTCTCCACGTGAACGTTGTGAATTGCAAACAATTGAAGAATTTATTTAACCGCAAGACGTGACCTACAAGCACAAAACATCTAAAGATCAGAGATTTCCATCCGAATCCAATAATAATAATTTAATTCAGCCACTCTGAGGCAAAACTTTGCGTTGCTCTCTTCTGGATGACGAATGTTCACTTGATTTTCACGTTCCTTAATTCCCTTTTGAAATTCAAATTCAAACTCGAATAATTCCTCGAGTTTACCTAAAGTTTCCTTTGAGATGTGCGCAACAATTACTCGATGCTTAAACTTATAGAATTTCGGGGCTTCCCAAGATTTGTGCGCGCCTTCGATGCCTTCAAATGGTACGTAACACCAAGCATCTCTCATACACAGCTTCTCAAACCAAGGTCTCGTCACGAAAACGACCAACTCTTTGTCAAACACCCCATCTTTAAATTTCACACCGGAAACTGTCAGTTTTCTCAGGCAATTTGAGAGCAGCTGGCGCCGAATGAAGTTGACCAACTCAGGCGTCGCTGGCTTCTTTGGATCTCCTCCTCTCCACGTGATCGATGTGAATCGAGTTCCCATTAGGTCGAGCGCTTTGCCGTGCGTGTCCGGTAACTTGTTGAAATATATTTCATCGTAGAGTTTGGGAGCGATCGCCGTCAATTGATCCAATTCAAAATTAGCTTTAATAAAAGACTCACAAATGTCCCGGTTCACGAGCTTCTTCGAGCGGAATCATCTTTCCGTTTACATATCCTCCAGCGCAATCGTATTCTCTTGAAACGAAAACCACATGGTAGCTGTCTTTAAAATGCGTGGTGCATGCGATCAATTCGCGGGCAAACTCTCCCCAAGAACCTTCGATTTTCACGAGTTTTTCGAGTTCGTAGTAGGCTCTACTCTTTTCTTCTCCATGGGAATCGACGACGTCGTGGATGATTTCGTTGGGGAGCAGGGAAAACTCGTTTTGCATTTTGAAGTGAAATGCAAGTTTTAGATTTGAGTTCACGTGTTTAAATACGTTTTTTTTCGTTTTTTGCATCGCTTCTTACAAACTACGGTAGCGGCCCTTCGCACTTTCAATTTTCGATTGCAAAGGACGGCAGATTTCCGCTCATTCCGCCCCAGTGATGCAACTCGCCAAAAAAATCGTAGAGTCGGCGAGTCGACTCGTATCTCCAAAAACCAATCGAGTCGACTTGACTCGCAACTGACTCGCGAGTCACTGACTCGTCGGCATCACTGTTCCGCCCACTTGAAGCTTTTCCGCAAGGCGTGGGACGCGAGTTCTCGTCGTGTGTTCTTCTGTAAAGCCTTCTCCGTTGTCGAGCGAGACCATCTAGGACATCAGTCCTAGAATGTTGATTTTTCCTTTCTTAGCAAGGAGAATCTTTGACTGTGCCAAAACAAAAACAAGGATATATAACCACTTTGACTTGTTCGTCTCGTTCACATCTTCACAGGCAAATCGTGGCAAGACCACCACTACGCATTTCTATGGACTGTCTTGTTCGTCTATCAGCAGCTTCATTCAAAAGTTGGTGGTTTGAACCTGGTTCTGCACCATCGAGGTCTTTAAGTCGAAAGCGTCTTAAAACGCGAGTGTTTTAAAATAATTTAATTTCGCAATTCAAGAATGCGACGCATCTCTTCATCCGATTCACGGGTGTTGCCCGAAGGCAGACAACAAGAGTGAGCCCGCTGGATTGCTTCTCGATTAGGATTTTCAGTGTTTTTGAGTCACCCATTTCAGTGGTATAGATGGACGATACGAATTGGAAGGCTTGGATACCTGACTTGCGAAATCAGTGGCGGGGACGCAATGCTACTTAACCCAAAATACACACAGTGCTCTTCCCGTTACGTTATCTTGTCGTCAAGTAAGTTAAGACGAGAACCTAAATCAGTATACAGAGTCGTCTGATCCAGTCGAGACCCGGTGTTTGCCGACCTGAATGTGATGCGTTCAAGCACTGATTCGCATTGCTCCAGCAACATTAAAGCCCAGAATTCCACGTTGGATTCACTCCAAAATGGATCGTTCTCAGCAAATCTCCGCAGTTGTTGCCAAGACCAGAACGCTGTTGAAGGGCCACCAGAAGCACGCTAAAAGCCATAGACACATTCACAAATTCACGCCTGATGAAGTGAAAGGTGTGGTCGATGTGCTGCAGGAAACTCTCAAGTTGCTGATCACCCATCACGATTACTTTGGGCATCTGAAACTGAAATTGGCCGACGATTTTGCGGATCTACCGAACGAGATCGTCCACGACGTCGTCGAGCAGGCGTCATATGAGAAAAACTGTGGGGATCCTTTCAAAAACCTCACTCTGATCGACGGTTCGTGGGCGGAATTTGGACGGAAATTCACAATGTATTGGAGTCTACGAGACACTAGCTTTGGAGGGAACTTTTGCGGAAATGAAGACTCTGATGAGTGGAAAACGAAAGCTCCGCTACTCCACGAATCTATTCGCTTAAATTGCATTCCTGACAAAGACTGCGAAATTCTGGATTTGATGGGAACTCGGTTTTTAAGCATCAATTGGTATGAGTGGAACACCGAGAAGCGATCAGACCTCGCCGCGCTTCAAATCAACATGTTCCTCAAACGCCAACTGAAGTCAAAATATCTGAAGAAACTGGAAATAAACGGATACTTTGAAACTGAAGAGTTGACTTCTGCTTTGGTAGATTTTGTGAAGAGACCGCAGTTTGAATCGCTGAAGCTAGGAGAGGAAATTCTGCTCCCGTTTGAGGTTTTTGAGGAAGCGCACAAGGCCTGGGCGGCCGCAGAACACTTTCAAGTTTGCCGCAGAAAGATTGACGCAATGATTTCCGAAGAATCTTTCCAAAAAATTGAAAAAGAATTCAACGTGGAAAACGACGATTGGATTGAGCTGAAAACAGCTCGCAGTCAGGCAACTATGCATCTGTACGTGTTCAGAGAAGAAATCTATAGTGATACAGACGAGGAGCTCATAGAAAGCTACAGCTTTCATATTCAATTGGAATATTCTGATTCACCGGACACTGACAAGAGTGAAGAGATGCCCGAAATTTCCGGCTGGAAATTAGACTTTGTTCCTGAATATTGTTCTCATTCAGGTTCCTGTTGTGGTTCTGACTCTGACTGAAAAGCTGATTCTGATTGATTTGTTACAGAGATCGACGGTAGTGGCATTAAAATGACCGTCTCTGGGTCTGCTTGTAATTCTGCCTCGAATTCTAATTCTGTTTCCGAATCTGGTTCCTGCTGAGGTTCTGAGACTGACTCTGATTGATTTGCTAAATTGTCCGTTGTGGAAATAAAATGTAGAAATAAATTTTTGATCGAAAATCGACTTCCGATTAAAGGGACAGTGACATCGCCCCAAAATGGTCTTCGATTTTTCTGAAATTTCGTGTACCCCCACTAATTCGACCCTTGCGACCAAGATGGCGCTTACAGAATGTTTGTAGGACATCTCAGTCCTGAGCTATAAAACTTAACGGGCGCCTCTACATTTCCTAGAAAATCAGTGGTCCTGTCGCGATTTGCTTGCGGTCGGATATGTATTATACTTTGTATTGTTTGCATTTTAGAAAAAACCGCCATAAACAATTGGGTCAGTTTACTGGCGCTTCTGATCTCCAAAATAAGGTGCAAAAACTGATGTTATGCCAGAAGGGAATAATTGCTCGGCGTTTTGATGTCCATTTTGAAGTGAAACGTTTCACTTTTCACGATCTGAAATATCGTTTTATGCATTGCTTCTTGCAAATTACGCTAGTTGGTGTTATGTGAGGAATGTCGGTCCCACCACGTTAGTCCTGCAGTAGCGGCAGAGAGCAGATCAGAATTAATTGGTCGCTCGGTGCTCATGTAGATTAGAACACCAAAGTAGTCGGAATTCTCCTTTATTTAGTAACGTAGGGAGGCCGCGAACACTCCACTGAGTGTTTTTCTTCCGGTGTGATGTCCCCCTTAGGCGGAGTGATTAAGAAAGAAACTTTATATATCACGATTCACAGTAGACAATGAGGTTACGATAAGAGGGAGATAGGAGGGCGACCGCTCGGTGAGGTCGTGCTAAGGGTCTCTGGGGCGACCGCTCGCTGGGACAGCTCAAGCGGCATCTGGCAACCGCGCCATGCGGCGCGAACGGCTGGCTCGGCATATACGAAATACCTATTCGAAATGGCAACGAAAGAAGGGCGGGGCTGCGCCCTCGCCTCAATGACAAAAAGACAATTGACATCCAGAATCGTTCTCTGATCGTCTGATTCTAGGTTAGAAACGCGTGGGTATGCTTGTTGTGCGTTACAAGGCTCGCATCTGCAAAGCAGTAGGAACACTGACAAAATCTTTATTTTAACCGCAAAACATCCACAATGCAACTCCAAAAATTAAACCACAATAGCTCTAAAACTAAATGTCCCGTCCTACCATCGCAATTGTAATCCTGCAGAAATAGTGAACCACTTGCAGACAAATTTCCTGATTAATTCGGTACACAATTTCAGAATCAAATTTTGTCCCAAAATGTTCCTCGAGCTCCTTCATAGTTTCTTGCGAGATATTCACACAAATTTCTCTCCTCTTAAAAACGAACGCTTTTGGCGCCTGCCAGGCCATGTTCGCCTCTGCAAAAACTGCACAAGGCACGTACCAAGAGAAACCACCCAACGAGAGTTGCTCAAACCAGGGTCTCTTCACGAAAACAACCAAATCGTCGTCTAACAAGCCATCTTCCATTATCTCATCGTAAACGCTCAGTTTCCTCAGGTAGTTTGAGCGCAGCTGCCGCCGCAGGAAGGTGACCAACTCAGGCGTCGCTGCGTCCATCGGATCATTTCCGCACCAGGAAATGTTTGTAAATCGATTCCCCATCAAGTTGAGCGCCGTGCAGTACGTGTCAGGAAGTCTGCGGATGGTAATAACATCATAGAGTTTCGGAGCGACCGTCAACAGCAAATCGAGATCGAAATCATCTTCAATCAATGAAGAACAAATAAATCGGTTTAGAGCGTCCTCGTGAGAAATGTCCTTATCAGCAGCAACGCGATCGAATACCCTTGAACAGAAAAGCATTGTGCACGCACTCAAATCACGGGCAAACTCGCCCCAAGAACCGTCGATTTCCACGAGTGTCTCGAGTTCCTCGTAGATGCTTCGCCTTTCCGCTCCATGCGAATCAACGACGTCGTGGATGATCTCGTTGGGGAGAAGGGAATAATTGCTCGGCGTTTTGATGTCCATTTTGAAGTGAAACGTTTCGCTGACCTTAAATATCGTTTTGTGCATTGCTTCTTGCAAATCACGCTAGTTGGTGTTATGTTAGGAACGTCGGTCCCACCACGTTAGTCCTGCAGTAGCGGCAGAGAGCAGATCAGAATTAATAGGTCGCTCAGTCCTCATGTAGATTAGAACACGAAAGTAGTAGGAATTCTCCTTCATTCGCACAGCTAGGAACTCAATGGTAATGGGGAAGCGAGGAGTTGACGGCGGGCGAGCGTGAGGACGTCTCTGACACATGGAGCAAAACGTGGACAAATTATTTAACCGAAAAACATGACCCATAAGCACAGCACATTTAAAAATCACAAATTTCCATCCGCATCCAATAATGATCATCCACTTTTTCCACACTCAGGCGAATCTTTGCGGTGCTCTCCTCTGGATGAGGAATGTTCAATTCGTTGCTTCTTGGTTTCATTTTCAAAGTTAATGTCTTGAAATATTCTTCGAGTTCCCCAAAAGTTGCGTTTGAAAAGGACGCACGAATTTCTCGCCTCTTGAACTCGTAGCATCTTGGCTCCTTCCACGCTTTGTGCGCGTTTTCAAAGACTTTGAATCCTACTTGATAGCAACATCCTAGAATCAACTCTTCAAACCAGGGTCTTTTTGACGAAAACTTCCAGATGCTCATTCCAGCACGTCATCTTCGAATTTCGCACTATATACAGTCAGCTTCCTTAGGTAGTTTGACTGCAGCTGCCGCTTGAGAAAGGCGACCAACTCGGGTGTCGCTTCCTTTTTTTCACTTCCGCCCCACGTGATCCTTGCAAATCGCGTTCCCAATAGTTCGAACGCCTTGCTGTACGTTTCAGGAAGCCAGCTTAAATAGATCCCTTCGTAAAGTTGCGGAGCTACAGCCATCAGTTTGTCCAAATCACAGTAATCTTCAATCTTAGAATCACAAATAAATCGGTCTTGAGCTTCTTCGAAGAGAATGGTCTTTTGGTTTGCAGATTCCTGTCAGCGGCTATCGTATTCTCTTGAAAGGAAAGTCCGACACGATTGAAGCGTTATACACGCGCTCAGTTCGCGGGCAATCTTTCCCCAACAACCATCGATTTTTACGAGTTTTCGGAGGTTATGGTAGCTGCTCCTCCTTTCCGCTCCTGCCGGAATCGACGACGTCGTAGGCGACTTCGTTTGCGAGATAGGCAAAGTCGTCGGGTATAGCCACTTCGACTGTCGTTTCGGCCGGAGGAGGAGATCGGTTCACGGCGGTCCATTTTCAATTGAATTGCGGTATTCGGAGGAAGAGTTGCGCGCGTTTAAATGATCAAATTGTCGCTTGATGCATCGCTTCTCCGCATCAAAGTTATTGTTTAGCATGGGTTTTGTCGTTCCGCTAATGCTACCCGAAACAGCGTTCCTTCAACAGTCAAATTATTGTGGTTAGAGCGGAAAACAGATGTGAAAACACTTAGTGACAATCTTAGTGACACCTGCGACGAGCACTTTTTCACTCTGCTCGGCTTCTACTTGCTATATAGGCAAAAAACGGACGCTTTTGGCGCCTGCCAAGCCAAGTTCGCCTCTGCAAAAACTGCACAAGGCACGTGCCAGAGAAACCACCCAACGAGAGTTTCTCAAACCAGGGTCTCGTCACAAAAACAACCAAATCGTCGTCTAACAAGCCATACTCAGGTTTCGGCCATTCGCCCAAAAAAAAGGTAAAAAATGTCATTTGCTGACCAAACGTAGACTTAGCCGCTCGCGCGCAACGGCGCAAATCGGTTTTTCATTGTTTTTCGGTCGAACTCCGTTAACTCTTGCTATCTCAAAACTGAGTTACCCTCTGAAAATTCTGTAAGTGCCATCTTGGTGGGGAAGGTCGATTTGGTGGGGGTACACGAAATTTCAGAAAAATCGAAGACCATTTGGGGCGATGTCCGTGTCAATGATAAGATATGAGATAACAATTGAAATACGGTGACTTGCAGTGTTCAGGGTGCTATTTTTGAGATTACGTCAGATGCTAAGCCCGACACCTCTATTGGTCTGCGTACGCGAGTCGTGGACGAGCAAGTATGGCATGATTCCATTTACCACTTAGCGTCTACGGTGGCCACCAGTGAAGCCGATTTTGCTATTTTTAGTTTTTAGTTTTGAGTTACTCAAAATTCTAAATTAATTTGAGTTTTGAGTCTAAACTCAAAACTCAGAATAAAACTCAAAACTCAAACTCAAAACTCATCGGCTTCACTGGTGGCCACATGCTTTGGTCATATGTAGTCGCTACTGCCAT
>MQUG01001190.1:0-38955 GCA_007213375.1 Steinernema feltiae | reverse complement strand
ACACGATAGCCTGTTGAGCAGCTGGATCTTTGACTGAAATGAGTATAGGAAGAGCAAAACTAAAGTAAACAAAGCTACATTTGCACTCTGTCTAGGTCGAAAGGCCAGACCAGCATGACCAATCGATTTTAGTCCGTTTTTCGGATACTAGAAGCCATTATGATACACGGTTGACAGTGTTCAGCTATAGTCGCTATTTTAGACAAATAATTAGCTGAAAAATTCAGTTTTTTTCAGCCAAGATAAGTGCACTAGGAGTGCACTTTGCAACATTGTATGATTGCTTCCAAATAGACACATTAGATGAAGATTGTAGTCATTGCATTGTATTCCATTATAGCTTCAATCAAGCTTCAAACACGAAAGCTATGTTCAAGCTAGCCGGCTTGTTTCCTCAACCAAAAAACTCAAACACCTGCTGGTAAAATTTGTGAGCTTGATCTCAATTTTATAGCTGTTTTTGACATGGCTATACCATGAAGTAACTAGCGATTAGTCTGGGGTGAGTCAGCACAGCAATCAAAACAGCCACGGAACATAAATTTGTAGGTGAAGGCAACAAATTGCGGTTTTTCAGGGTCTGGAATCGGTTGTTCTTCTCTTAAAAATGTGTTAAAAAAAATTTTTATTTTTTGCCAATCACTAAACTTTATTGCCCTTTCAGGACAGCGTGAAAATTCGCTAAAACCAGATTGAGACCAAAGAACCAGGATTTAAATCCGAAAATAGTCAGAGGAAGCCTCAGGCTGCGGATGAACTTTAACGGTTTTAATTCTTCTTAAATCTTTTCATAAGAAAACGGAAACAACCGCTTGGGACCTCAAAAATGGCAGAAAACTTCCCTAAAATCCAGACTTTATAAACTGTTTTCGTTAAACTTTTGCGGAACTGCCATGACGCAATAATTAAAGTTTCTGATCTTTGCTGCTTTCCAGCGTCACCGCGTTTCTCCCGAACTAAATTTGTAGGTGAAGCCAACAAATTCAACGTTTTGCAGGCTCTTTCAGGCTTCAGGAGGTTGATCTTCTTCAAAAAATGTCTTAGTTACCAGCAGAATAGTGTACAACAGCAGTTCAGTGTCAAAAATTAGAATTTTCGGGCAATTACTGAGCTTTAATGCCCATTTCAGAACATTGTCCTAACACTCAAAAAAGGAATTAGACCAAGGAACCAGGATTAATATCCGAAAGTAGTCCGAGGAAGCCTGCGGCTGCAGATGCCCTACACACTCTCACATTGAGAAGAACGAAAAAAAAAAAGAAAAAAAAACCTCAAAAATGATTGAAAACCTCCTTAACCGTAAAACCCGGAATTTATAAAGTGTTTTTTAAATTATTTCGCGTTTTCCTTAAACTTTAACGGAACTGCTATGACGTAATAATTAAAGTTTCTGATCTTTGCTGCTTTCCAGCGTCACCGCGTTTCTCCCGAACGACCATTGTGCCTTTGGAGCGTCGCGCCGTCTTTAATCTTTCAAGTTCAGGCGGTGTTTGCTTGCTTTCAGCTAAAGCAGCTTCGCTGAGTCACAAATTGCTCGCCAATTGAACCAAAGATTGACTTTTCACAAGATTTTCGTGTTTATGTTTACAGTTTTGGGCCTCCAATCTCTATCCTACAGTATGCTTAAAGGTGCGTGGAGAGTCCATTGAGATCATCCTCAGAATAGCCTAATTCTCTGGTGGTTTATGGGCGCTTGAAGCCAAAGACTAGGCGCACGCCTTTTAGAAGAGATGGAATACTCTAATTAACCCCTGAATTAATGATAGGACCATTTTTTTAGCCCAAATAACACTCTAATCAACACCCATAAACCACTGATGTCGAGAGTCCTAATGGACTCGTGGGTGCGCAGAGGAGAGAAAGTTCCGGAAATAGCCAATCATGCGGATAATGATCGCGCGAAATTAATCTTCCGTTTTCGCATGTTTCCTTCTCGTGTGCTCGAGGCGATATGCGAGATTTGCAGGAAGTGGGAAGTGGATTGTTGTGTTTGCACAGCGCAGCAGGTGGTTGTGGGCCAAAGATTGTCAACATTGGGTTGTTGAGCGAGGAAAAGACGCTGAATTGAGGGTAAAGCAAAGTGTAACCGCGGTAAAGGGGACTGCTACCGTAATCGCGGTAAAATTTGTGGCCGCAGATGTTGGTCAAACCAATAATGAAGACGTTTAAAGGTTGCCGGAACGAGATTTCCGTTTACACTCGGCTTGTTTAGCCAAAAAAAAACGGAAAATTTGAGGGCAACGCACAGGGTGAAGTAGCTCCCATCAGCATTAGACTGCTACCGTAACCTTTGTAAAATCTGTGTTCACATACATTATCCTAATTTTAATCATTCCATAATGAAAGAGAAGACGTTTAAAGGTTGCTGGGTATGAGATTTCCATTTAACAAGCTTAAATACCATGACTCTAGATTAGATAATCTTAAATTTCGGTTTGCATTGCTTTCCGAAGCATTCAAATTCCTTAAATTTCCCAAGAAGTCGAACTTTTCCACACCAGTAGCTTCCAGAAGCGTCTAAAACGCACTGCAGAAGCTCTTGTCGATTCAAGTACACCTATTAACTCTGATTTATCTCCACTCATTCCATGTCCTCTTCCCGCTCGCCTCATTTCGCATTCGCGCAAATTTCTTTATCGCGAGAACACCAGCGCGCGTGTTTTTGCTTCCGGCGCGTAGTCGCAGTCGCCATTTACGTCGACGCCGCGTTCTCACGTATGCCTGTGGATGTTTTTGTTGGCGACGGAGGACAAGACATTGGCAAGTGAAAAAAACAACGAAAAACGAGACGGCTTAGCGGAGAGAGCGGAAGAAAAACAAGGGATTCGAAGAAAGTTTTGTTAAGAAATGAATTTTTGGACTTGAGAATGAGGAGCGGGAACGTGGAAAATGATGAGTTTTAGGTTCTCCGGAAGAATCTGAGTCCCGGAGATTCTGAGTCCGACCTGAACAATCTGAGTCCCGGAGAATCTGAGTCCGGAGAACAATCTGAGTCCCGCGGACAATCTGAGTCCGGAGAACAGCACGAGTGAAACTCGGTGAAAAACGTCTATTAAAAGATGTTGCTTATTGTAAAGCGGACAAGAACATCTAAGCGATAACTTTTGATTTTTGAAGCAATTATAATCGAAATACGAAAAGAATGAAATCTCCAATCGCCAGAATCCAAAAATGTTTTCTTTTCTGATTTTTGATGTCACTACAACTTTAAATGTGCGGGAATGCATGTAGATGATGAACGAAACACGTGTGATAAGAGTGCAAAAAATCGCGACGTTGATCTATTTCGATAAATCTTGGCTTTAAATTTAAAAAAAAATGTGAAATATTGCCACAACGGCGAGTTCGTCAAGACACTTTAAAAATGCATCTGTAGGTAGCAAACTCTTATCTACCCATTACAATTTTAGTGATTTTGCCACTAAAATTCAATTTTAATCTACCGTAATTCTACAACTTTTCACAACAATACACAAAAATTAAAAGAGCGGGATCAAGAGCAACGTAGCTGGTTTTTCGCTTTTCCGGGGAACAGGTACCTAGTAAATTCTAGAAAAATATGAATGAAAGTTAACAAAGTTTTGTAAGCAGAGGGCATTTTCCAATAATTGCCTCATTGAATTTTAGGAGTAATTATGGATTGAAACATGTCATTGATGCTCCAATTTGTAAAATCAACTATAAAATGGAAAACTTTATCAAAAAAGACCAATTTATTTGCGATTCTCTTGGCGTGAAATTGTTTAAAAAAACAAACAGTTTGGAACAGTAGCAACGAAAAAATAGAGTCTTTTAGGAGTTTGTCATGGAGACCAAGATCAAAAATTTCGTTGCTTAACTACGTGATCACGGCCCTCAGATTTTAGGCAGCATCGGCAATCAGTTTCAAACAAGAACAGTCTACTGGATCTAATAGTTAAGGCCGGTTTATATAAAAAAAATGAAAATGTGCCTTGCGAGAAAGCAAGGCACTGATACATAGTACTGACCAAAAAATTGTTTTATCTGTTTTGAATTTCATTGTTTTCAACTTGAGAAAAGTCCGGTTGTCTGATCGGATGCCAAAAAATACTTAGTTAATTATTAAAAAATTTTATAAAAATTTTTTAGTAGAGTCAACACGCATTCAAAAATTCAAGCTAAAATTCAAAGTTTACAACATTTCGAAATCTACGGCAAAAGACAAATGACCGCACAAACGTGGCAAAAATTGTTCCCAATTAGAGTCTTTTATTAAACGTTATGGAGACCAAGAACAAAAATCCCGTTGCTTGTCGCTCCATGAATTTCGGAGAACATTTCAGATCAGCAAAAATGCGCACAAAATAAGAATGAAAACGTATGTGACAAAAAACGAGTTTGGCCCAACTTGAATAAACAAAAATGTCTACAATGTCTAGAATCTACAGTAAAAAACATGAAAAAAAACAAGCTGTACCAAAAATTGTTCCCAGTCCCTCATTTTTAGTCACTTTAAAGCTGAAACTAACCGAAAAACGATAAAAATGCGGGTCTTCCAGTAAAAAACCATAAAAACAGCAAAATTCAATGTCCAGCTCCTCCGCAACCCACCAGACAAAACCTTGTTAAAGCGAACTCGCACTCTATCACCTTCTTATTCCATTTCCTTTCTTCCTGCCAATTCGATTTCCAAATGAGTTTTCCCGTTTTTTCAACTATCGGATCTTCTCAAAAAGCTAATCAGCTTTCCTCCTTCCTTCCTTCCAATACCCGGCTAACCCATAATATTCAAGCGTTCATACATACGCGCCGCGCAAGTCTAATTAACGCGCCGCCGAACCAAATCCAATTAAGAAGAAATGAGTGAAGAAGCCTCTCTTCCAGTTTCAGTTTGCCGGTCGAAACGAGCGAGCCGCGAGTTGGGAGCTCCTCGATTATAACAGAAACGCCCTTTAAGGGTTTGTGGGAGACGACAAGTGAAGCGCAGACGAACTAGATGCGAGGAGTCCGATAGAAGAAGATCGCATTGCATTAAAGTTTGTTTTCGCGATCTTCCGCACACACAAGAGAACGAGCCCCCCGCGATAATCCACTCTCGGCAGTCGGCAAGCGAAGCGGTTTGAACGCAGCTCCACAAAGAAGGCAGAAGGGCTCAATTTACATAATTAAACATGATGTGTTGTGTGCGGTGCTTGTTGAAGCGACTGGTTCTCGTGAGCGTGGTTCATGTCTCTGTAAGCACCGATTTGGGATTTGAGCGACGGGTGTGCGCAGGATGTGCGCGCAAACAAACAGTAAGTGAGTTCGTTAGTGATTGGAGACAGAATGGAATGAAGTAAAAGTTGAAAACAAGACAGATTTTTGGTGTCTGATCTGGCTAGAGTGGTGGATAGAGAGAGAGAGAGAGCGAAAGAGAGAACAAGTTCTGGGAACATCACTAGTGCTATGAAGTGCAAATTGCCCAAAAATGCATTAGTTTCGTTTTGTGACCAGCAGCAGCTCGAAGCGAAGAACCGAAAGATGATGGACGCTTTGCCACTAGCCGCCTGTGAAAAGCCTGTAGCAATCAGTAAAAGCTTGAAAAAACTTGAAAACTGACGGATAACGAACTACAGAACAGCGACCCAGCCGAAAACTTAAAATACTCCTTGTTTTGCAAGACTAGAATATCTAACAAACAGAGGCAAAAACCACTTTTTAAGCTGCTTTTGACTTTGGATTAAATCTGGTAAAGATGATTATGGAGTGCACAAAAGCAAAGTATAAAATCAATCTGCATTTCAATCCAAACCGCTTAAATTCGTGAGCGAGTGATGGCTAGAATCTAAATATAGGCAAAAACAGTAATTTATCAGCTGCTTACGACTTGGAACTGAATCTAATCTGCTATAGTCATGACGAAACAACTTTGGCGCTTCAAGTAGCAAAGTGAACTAAACGAAAAATATACGCCAATAGCAAAAATGCTCTCGAGAATCGTTTACCTATATAAGTATACATACATTTTAATTACCTGAAAACAGCGATGTTGAATTAAACTAGAATCATCGCATTCTATGATACTCTTTAATGCTCTCTACAAAAAACCCGAAAATGGCTCAGAAGCATAGTGTAGGTATGGTCGTCCATGATTAAATTTTGGTTTTTATTTATTCACCAGAAAAATGGCGATGTTTGGAATTAAACTAGACTGTTGGAAGCATCGCAAAAATACTTTCAGGTTTACATTTTGTAGAAAGGACACACGCGAGTACATCAGTATTTACGCTGAAAACAATTGCAGTACAGAATTGACCGTAATTGCGTTTGTAACGCGAAAGCGCAAAAATAAAAGTAGAAAGCAAAACAGATATTTGATCTAATAGTTGAACCAATAGGACCATGAAAGCAATGTCAATTTATTGTCAAAGGTAAAGTTAATTACTGAGACAAGGACTTCAAAAAAGGAGCCCAAAACTTCTTAAACGGCAGAAAGATGATCAAAATTAACACCGACGCCAGCCAAAAAGACAAAACAATAAGTTGTGCCAAACACGTTTATAGTCAACTTAACAGAAAGCCGCTGACAAAATGATAAAATTGCTATTAGAACAGCAAAGATGGTATTGAACAGTTTATTTCCAAGTAATTTAAAATAAATCTACTAAAGGTACATTGTTTGAAGCTAAGAACTGATTATCCGAACTGATCTTTGCAACAAAATTCATAAAGAGCTTTAAAAGATTGCCGATTTAGTGACAAAAATTTAATTAGCCACAAAATGAGCTTAAGAGAATCAAATTTGCAGCAAGACTGATTACAACAGCGCCTCAAAAAGGCCCAAAAAAATGATATATAGTTGGTATTGAAAAAAAGATAGTTAGTGAACAATTTAATTGATAAGTTAAAAATCCAGCGAGTAGTGGAAATTTCCAAACTACAAACTGTAATGCACATTTTGGCAATAAATTTGAATGAATAGAGCAATTCTTTTTTGTAAATCTAGTACTAAAATTGTTACAAGTTCACTGATTGCCGAGCATCAAAAATAATGATGAAAATGAAAATTTGAATAACAAAAACACTAATCGGTGTTCAAGCTTGGTTTGACGAACCAAGTCGGCAGAAAACTATCGCTGTGGCATCGAGAACGACGAAAAATGAAAAAAAAGTTTAATTATCTAACTGCTCCATTTACGGTGTTACTACAGGTGCGCAGTTGCAACCGCCAATTCGCAAAACGTCAACTTGTATTTAGGCTCAGCATGAATGAACAAATTACCAAAAACCACGCATGGCAAACGCAATAATCAAAAACACGACAACAAAACAATTTCACTCCACAAAGCGCTCTGAATTAATTTCCCACCCGTTTCCGTTTCTTTCCACGATCGATCGAATCGCGTTAAATTGCAAAATTGGTGCTCGTGAGCGACCGCCCGACGATCAACGAAATGGCCGCGCCAATCACTGCAATAGTGCAATTTCGTCCGTGTGAGGTGAGCAAACAGAGAGTGTTATCTGTGCTATTAGCGGAGAGGGTGTTGTGTGGGGCTGTAAACATTCCAACGTAATAAAAGGAATGTTAAGACTGACATAGTAAATCTGGAAATGTTGATTTAATGCTAGTAGACTAAGGCTAATTTGAGTAGAGACAAGGAATTCCAGGAACAAAAAAATCTTTATTTTTCATTTAGCGTGTACATACAACTCAGCTCTGAGTTGAAAATATGAACAAAAGTCACCATTTCTTCTTTATAAATTGCCTTGAATTGCAGCCTATTGTTCGTT
Source organism: Steinernema feltiae (assembly GCA_007213375.1). Taxonomy (NCBI): domain Eukaryota; kingdom Metazoa; phylum Nematoda; class Chromadorea; order Rhabditida; family Steinernematidae; genus Steinernema; species Steinernema feltiae. Next base: position 31,224 of record MQUG01001190.1, on the reverse strand, counting down.
GTGATCGAAATTATGTACAAATAGGAATATGCACAAGGAACGTGATAAAGCATGAAAAAACGTCCAAAAAACTTCACAACCGTTTTTGGTCAGCAACCGTATGGTTCAAAAATTCCAACTTTATTACCAAGGGTACAATAAGGGCAAATAAAGCGTGTTTAATACAAATAAAATCACATAAAATCAAAAAGTTGACAAAATTTTCACTATCTAATCTTAATTAAGCTATTTTAGATTGCAGCAAATTGCCAGTTGTGATCGAAATTGTGTCACAATTTACACAAAGAATACGCCTCGTTTCCAAAAAATCAACCATCGTTTTTTGATCAACCGCTTTTGGATCAAAAATGTTTCGATTGTTAAAGTTCGCGATTCGCAGTTTGCGATCAACGACAAAAGGATCAAATACGCATCAAACACTCTTTCAGAAAACAATTTGCAAGTTAATGCAGGAGTGTGACACATATTATTAGAAGCTATACACATCACTCGATAATGGTTGCTTTACCTAGAAATATTAAACAAAAATCGTGAATGCTGGCGCTAAAGTTATTGCTCAGTCTTCGGATTAGTTCTAAACAGATTGATTTGTGATAAGCGAACAACAACGAATTCAAAATATATTTCTATTTCAATTACTATTTCAAGATCAAGATCAAGATATTTCAAGATCAAGATTTCAAGATTCAAGATTTCAAGAGTTAAAAATCTTGAAAAACGAAATGCAAAAAATTACGGTAGCGAAAGATACGCAGTTCGGTCAACGACAGAAGGATACCAGTTCATAGCGCTGAATAGTCTGAACAGTTTGAATAATTTGACCCTTACTGGTTCGAAAATTGTTTCCGCTTTGTTAATGCCGCTTTGTGTGGTTAAGTCGAAGACAGTAACAGAAAACATCTGTGTTTATCGCAAGGAAAAATTGCAAAATTCTACTTTATACCAATCTTAGGGCCAACAAAGTCTACTTAGTACAAAAATGTCAAATTGTGGATGTTGGCGCTACAGTTACGGTTCTGTTTTGGTTCTAAATCAACTCAGACAAATCGATTTGTTTTAAAAGAAATACCATAAATACCAAAAATATGCTCTGAAGGCTGAAAAATTAGACATAGGAACGTTAAAACTGTATGTTTGTAACCAGAAATGTCAATTTTATTTTAATAAAACTAACTCGCTTTCCACAAAAATGATTCAATTCTTGTTTTCACTCATTCAACGCAAGTAAACTCGCCAACCTCGTCATTTCACGCCCTAACTAAACCAATTACCGTAACAACTCTCTCCCTTGTCAAAGAACCCCAAATCAAATCGCTACACGCGAGGCGACTTCCCGCGAGAAACCAACACGCGTATCTTGATTAACGAGTAACGAGAACGCGTCAGGCACGCGCGAGTGGCCAAACCAATATGTAAGCGCGAGTCCAGCGCTCCCAACCCTAAAACTCGCGAATTCGCTTCTCGCTTCTCTGTGCACAGCGCTCGTCACTCGCACTCGCGCGCTTCGAAGGCTCATATTATATTAGGCGGAAAAACATTTGCCATCGGCAATAATTAGACAAACGCGGCGGCGCTGAGTGTGACGAGCGAGCGCGCGCAGTTGAACGTCAGAACTTGGCCATGGCCATGGGCGGGCGGGTGATAGGCGGATGCGTTTATGCATAGCGCAGATAGGCGGCGGCGGCGGTGGCGGCGATGGATCCTCGACTCCACTTGGAGAGGAGATGGCGAAAAAACGAAAACAATTGATCTTTTCGCTGCGAGAAGTAAATTATTTAGTGTTTTTAATCGATGAACTCAAGAAGCACTTCGTTAGGGGAGCGCGACCGATGAAAGGCGGCTCGTATTTAGTACTTGTTAGTTAGAAGTGGAGAGGCACAAGTGTGGAGTACTGCGGAATGAGGGTGAGAATCGATTTTTGGATTTTCGTTTGCTGGTGGGAATTCATCAAAGAGGTTTTTTTGGAAGAAGAACAAAAAATAGGGTTGATGAGCGAGTGCGAACGAGAAATACGTTGTTCCAGGATGAAGCTGAGAAAAAGATCCAAAAATTGTTCAGTTGGAGGGCTACACAGTAGATTGATTTAATCGATTATGATTGATTTCCATTCTAGTCGACAAAAATCAAATTAAATTAGATTTAAAAAGTTTGGTAAGTTTGATAGGAAATGTTTTAAAATGTGGAAGTCAGCTCTGCGATACACTTGAGTTACACAAAGCCAGAAATTAAGTCTTGGCCCGTAAATAATGTTTACGCTTGAAAATCATGATTTTGAGGCTAGGCTGCGCTGAAAATCATGTTAAAAAAATTTTTTTTTTATTTTGAACCGTAAATATTGCAACTTGTACTTTGCGTAACTCAACGAAAACGCGTGAAAAAAAAGAAAAAATACGTTGTTTCAGGATAACGCTGAGAAAAAATCCAAAAATTGTTCAGTTGGAGGGCTACACAGTAGATTGATTTAATCGTTGGATTGATTTCCATTCTGGTCAACAAAAATTAAATTAAATTAAAAAAGTTTGATCAACTGAAACTCAGTCCAATAAAAGATTTTAGGAAATGTTTTAAAATGTAGAACGCGATTAAGCGGTCAGCTCTGCGATGCACTTGAGTTACACAAAGCCAGAAATTAAGTCTTGCCCCGTAAATCATGTCTACGCTTGAAAATCATAATTTTGAGGCTAGGCTGCGCTAGGATGCGAGTAAAAAGACACCAAAAATGGAGAGCTTGTTTTATTGGACTTGGATGGATCTCTATATGAACAGTCTTTGTAGGGCACACCAATGTGGCAGGTTATACACCAAACAATACTACACATGTGCTACGTACAGACAATTGCCCAATCGTCTCGCGCTCAAACGCCCACGGAATTCTCTTCAAAAATGTGACTTTGTAAACTGTTTAAGAAATCAGCGAAAGCAAGGTTTGATTCGTTCACAAACTTCAGCTCTAGTTAATCAAGAACCACTCAAAAATTTTTTGTTTTAGTTTCTACAATTTATTGCAACAACAAAATGATTTCAAGTCTGTGTTCTTCAAAACCTACAGTAAAGGCCAACAAACTGTTTTGGATAGATGATGTGAACGTTTTCAGAAACGACGAGACGAACGAAACAAAAATGTAAAAACGATCAAAGTGAAGTTAACTGTAGAACAACAACCATTTCTCATTTTTGGTGTTTTCCGTGCACCTTGCAAATAACAAAAAAGTTTGGCAAAACAAAACAATGCTTTCCAGTAACAAGTGGCCTAAAAACCACTGCAAACGTATCCAGAGGACGAAAGACCAAAAAATGGACTAAAGGGAACAGACGGAGTATCTGAGTAAAATTTTAAATTTTGCAGCGTTCTGCCCCAGCACTACCGGCCAAAAATACAAATTGGTTCAAGATGATGCATCAAATTTTGATAAGCTTGATCAAAAATGATTTTACTACATTCGTTAATTTAAACTAGGCCAGCTGTAGACAGTATTTGAACGTTGAGACGTGTCTCAAAAATGACGTCTAGAAAAACAGACGATTGTTTAGCTGATGGAACTACTGCAAAAATCTGTTGTTTCAACGTTTGCTCGACAAATTGATGTGGAATAGCCCAAAAATAAGTAAATCAATTTGGATTAAAAGTTTGGAAATAAAGTATTCCCGTAGCTTGCATGAATAATGTGCTTCAATGTAGCAGGTTGTGCCAACCTACAAAAATGCACCATTTTGATGTCATCAGCCGTGAATTATTGTAAACAAAGCGGCCTAAAATGAAAAAAAAACATGAAAGACGAACAAAAAACGTGATTCAGTGATTTACTTGTTTTGTGAATGGACCTGTTCATCTCTCTGTTCATCTTTGTTCATCATGAAACTGTTGTAAAAGCAGATCCGAATTCCAAAATTGGGTAATCAAAACAGAAAGCTCTAATTGAGAATTGTTCAAAACCATCAAACAAGAGTTCTCACGTAGCGACGCACAGCAGAAACGTAGTTTGCTGATGGTAAGCTCCCCAAACATGAAATTATTTAATTCGTTTGAGTGAACTGGAGTTTGCGAAATTTGCAGCACCGAGATTCTGCAAAAATTGAAAATTCTTGTTGATTCAAATTGAACTTGTTTTGTCGATAGAATGAATAGAAAGGTTCTACCTTCAATGCTGTATAACAAAACAGATTTAGAAAAAAGTACAAAAAATTAGTTCACAACGCGTTGCTAACGCATTAGATGGATGCAGTTCATTGCAGAGAAATATCTAAAACAAACATGATTGTTTCATTTGCTTTCAGTTACAATCAGTTGCTTGATTTTTGGTTTGGTAATACTTCAGTCGAGTACTACGATTGAACAGTCACTGTTTTGGGAGTAGACAACCAGTTGTTGACAACATCCATTTTGCATTTTCTATATTTTGATTACAGTGACTTTTGCTGTAAATTTGTTACAATTAGATGTTACAAAAACTGGTCAAAAAACATTAGTACAACAAATCAAAATGTATAAAGAGGTTAAACAAAAAGTTAGAATGAAATACGATGCATACAATGGATTTAAAAAAATAAAACAGAGTGGACCAAAAATAAAAAAACTCTGATTAAATAGAACTTGAGTTGATTATCACGTAACTCACTTTCATGGTTAATTGAAAAACTTTATTCAAGAAAACTAGAAAAATTTGTTACAATTAGATGTTACAAATATATTCGGACCTCGAGGGAACTAGAAAACTCCTTAAGGGACGGCTACAGTCCACCTGGGTTAAAATCCTGGCGACCGTCAACGTCTATCCGTATACCTCTCGGGACGGAGACACAAAAACACAGATGCATAATGCACCTTTCGTTTAGCTAACAAACTTTGAATACTTCAGTTCTCAGTGGATCTAAAGAATCACATACAAACGCCATGTTTACATGCCTGAAAATATACTCGAAAGAAATAGTCAAAAATTGTTCATAATTTACGAATATCTCATTTTTTGTTTATCGATGCGAAACAGCGCAACCCCAAAAATATGATTTTTGCAATGAAGCAATTTGGAAGAATGATTAAGAGCTAAAAAATCAACATTTGTGCAAGACATAATCCACGATACCAAAAATCGTATTTTTCACTGTTGATGAAATGTTTTTGTTGAAGAGAAACTGCAGAATTCAGAAAGTCTCGACTTGTCGGGTTCTCAAACGCTAAGATCCGTAGGTTCTATTGTTTTAAATCAAAACTGTTCATCACTTGTTGCTGAAAACTATGCGGACGTATTCAGGAACACAAAATTTGAGTATAACTCCAAAAATAAGCTATTTTTAATGAAGCAATTTTGAAGAAACATAAAGGATTGCAAAAAATTTTCGCTCTTCTTTATTTGGTTTAAACACAAAAAATTAGCAGAAATACAACATTGCATCAATTGCTTGGAATTACACAAAAATATTATAAACCACAAGAGAAAGTACAACGACGTCAGTGTTGGATTCAAAAATCAGTCATTGTCATCTTTTCCGGGCTTGCTTGCTGAGAAAACTCAATTGTCCTTTGCGCAATGTCTTTGCAAAATGTATGATACCAACATGCGCAAAAATGAAAATAGCTTGTTTTATGGATAATTGCAAGGGTTACCAGCTGTAACAGACAGAAATGCATCCGGAAATCTGTATCACTTACGTGGATCCCCGAAAAGTAAACTTTCCTTAATTTTAAAGAATTCTAAAGTACAAAAAAATCGTTTACTTTAACGTTCATACTGTAAAGTGATGAAGATACGATGTTCCATCTGAAAATCACTGAAAACACTGTCAGTTCCTTACAACCGATGAACTCGTTTCAAAATGCTCACTTTTACAGCCTGCAAAACTTAAAAACCCTCCACCTACCGTATACTCTCTCAACAACGACCTCAAACAAAACGTGGACACACACATACACAAAGTTTACCTTCCACAAAATAAGAGATTTGCCGCAAAAGTCCCATTGTTGCGTCGAAAGCCGCGCAGGCGTCAAACAAACAGTGAAGCGAACCGGAAAACCTTGACTCCAGCGGTGCCGTTACTGCTACTGCTGACGCTACTGCTATACCACACACACACAACGAGTCGTGTTTTTGGTTTTGAGCTAGCGAGCGAGCGAGAAAAATGGTGGTCTTCGGAGGGAATCGATTTGGCCAGAGATGTTCGTCTCAATTAGTCGTCACAATTTAGAGCTAATTGAAGCCGCTCGAGGCGAGAGCTGTCAACACAAAAGGGCGCGTGGTGTGCGCGATTGATGACGTGAAAATCATGCGCGCGCGCGAGGAGAATGAATGTTCGTCGGCACAAAGAAGTGAACTTTGAGTGCAAATTTAAAGCAAAGAATTGAGCTTTGCGTTGGTATCGTGTGTGCACTTTCGTTTGCGGCGCAAGCGGACAATTGAAATGTGATTTCTGCACTGGTTGCTTTAGAATGGCAATGCCAATGATCGTAAATCAACCCAAAAAAGGATCACTACGGAAGCGTACAATTCCTTAAATATTACATCTAACCGGATACTCGTTGATGAGTTATTTTCTGCTATTTGCCAAATTGAAATTTGCCAATTGTTGGCGTCATGTTTGCAAAAATAAAATAGTTAAAATCAAGAATCAACGTTTCGTAAAACGCGCTTGAATAAAAGCAACAACTGAGAATTTGAGGCAGCTGTCTACAAAGAGATTTAATTCCAATTTAATGAACGTGTTGTGAAGACGTGTTTAAATAGAAGCTCACACACGATCGTATCAAAAATCTGAAATTTCTTACTTACAATACTGTTTATGGTAACGAGAGGAAGAACAACTAACGACGCCTGTATTAACAAAGTTGTTTGTGCGTTGGTTAAGAGCGTCAATAAGCAAGAACCAAAAATACAGTGCTGTCTTTTTTAGGCTTCTTTGCTGAGCATGCTATGATGAGCTGGGCATTTACAGCAGCCAATCACAACCAAATTATTGCCAAAGTTCAAACGTCCGTTCTGAGAACGGTTTGACATCAAAATTAATGAAAATTTGAAGATTAAACGGAAATTTGTAGTTCAATAGTTCAGCGTAATCCTATTGTAAACAAAAAAAATCAATTAACGATTGACCAGAGATCAGAGAATGATCAGAAGAGTGTCATGTGGCGGTCGTTAACATTCAAAAAAACAAAATCATTTTATTTCTTGTGCTGTATTGTCAGCATTTTTTTGTTGTTTTGTGCTGTATACAAAAATTGTTTTAAATAATTTGAAAATAGAGTTCTAATCAGAACCTTTATCGTTATCGACGCTTTATAATGTGCGGAAACTCCTGTGTAAGCGGTAGCCATGGTCTAGCTGCAAAATAATACATCTTCTACATTGTTCCTCGCTCCTTCAAGATCAAACTTTTTAAAAATACCGAAAAATCGGAACAGACAAAATTCCGACTTGGATTGACCGCGCAGATGAGTATCAACTTGGAGGGGGTGCTGTGTAGTAAGCTTTCCATGTTGCGTTCAAAACTTCAAACTTTTTCAGAAATCCTGGTTTAGGTTAATACATTAAAGTGATTAATGATTTGCTTCAATGATTCGATGATTAATTACGATGATTACCATGATTCCCAACAAAAATTAAATTCTAGCGGAATGTTCTCTATTATGACGTTGCGGTAAGGTTTCTCAGAATGTCGAACTAAAACAAAACATCAGAAAACAATTCTAATTAAAAAAACGTTGGCGCTAGTTGTGATTCCAAACAATGGCCCCAAAAAATTGTGTCTTTTACGGCCATAAAATGCAACAGACAAGAAACGACCAAAACCGACCAAAAGTTGTCAAATTGCAGCTGTCAACTCTTTGAGAACTTTGAACGGTTTTAATTAATCTAAGTAGATTTTTTTTGTGTCTGGTCTGCGAAGTGACTGGTTAGTAATTCTAGTCATGCAAAGGGCAACCAGGCAAATTTGCGCAAAAATTACGTTAATCTTTCCTTCTCCAGCCAACAATCCAGCCACAAAAAGCGAGTTACAGACTAGTTGCAGACTTTCTGCTTCATCATTTCCTAAATTACGTACAAATCGAGTCGTATTAAGGGCCAAATGTCTTTGGTCGTAGAGGGCGGGATTGAGTTTTCGCTTTTGCACCAACAGAGGCTCAAAAATCAAAATGTACTGTAACTTTCTTCATTTTTATCCGATTTTTCTTTGATATTTAACGCCTGCACGCTAAGACACATCGAACGAGTTGTCACTCGTCCAAAAATTCCGAAAATTCTAAAAACCAATGTTGGTGTTCCGGAAGGCAAATACAAATAGACACATTTAGACACAGTATTTACCTCGCACCCTATATTGTTGCACTGAGCAAACGCGTGTAAAAACGTTGCTATGGGCAAAAAGATGATTCGAATTGAGATTTAAAAAAAAAAAAAAAAAAATTGAGATTTATGCCTGCGAAGATTCCAATCAAACAAAGTGCACTTTACGCATGTGCGCCTGCAAACCGGCTCGTTAGTAATTCCAGACGCTCTTCGGCCCCAAACGCAGCTTGGCACTTTTAAGTTTGGCTTTTTTGCAAAATCAACCTTTCAGACATTTGGGAAATTGCTAGACTTGTAACACAAAGATTAAAAATTCCGAAAAATTGATATTTTGTGTTTGTAGAACTTTTTAATTTGCCGCAAGAGCTTCAAGTTTGAAGCAAAAGGGGAACCCGAATCCGACTTAAAAGCAAAAAATCAAAAAATTGAGAAACCAAATGTACAGATTCTGGCAATTTTCAACTGAAAACGAGATATTTAATTTTAATATAAAAAAGTAATTAAAAAATTTAAAAAACGAAAATCAAAACGACACCCGAACAAATTTACGATTTGATCTTAATGATACAGGTCTTCACAAAAATGCATTAAAAGCAGTTGTGTACAAAGTCGATGTTCAATGCAACAATAACCTACGTAAGTGGCGGTCGTTACTCCACGTTGTGGTTACCCAATCAATGAAGAAATGATCAATGATCATGATCAAAAGAAATAAACGTTTCGGATATATTGTTTTCTATACAGCACCATCAACTTGATGCCGTGGTTTATACGATACATGTCAAAAATCAAGAGTTTTCGTTTTTGGAAGAAGTTCTAGTGTAAATTATACACGTAGCTTGAAGCTATGTGTATGATCCAATTGGGTATTCAAAAATTCAATGCAGCAATAACAAACTCGTTAAACCTTGCTGACTTCTTATACGATTCGTGCTGCCTTCTTAAACGATTTGTACAAATAAATAGATCGATTTGACAATTTGACCGATTTCTATTTTTTAAAAGCAACTACATTACGAAGGAAAAATTGGCAAAAAACCTCGCTTTCAATTAATTTCGAATGTTTCAGCGACAACTAATTTTTGCTCAAATTAGTGCTTTTTTTGCTTTCATCAAAAATCTGAATTGGTTGTACTTCGAAAGATTGACAAAACTGCAGTCTCTTTCAATTATTGGGAATTTAACTTTTGGGAATTTATTTAAAAATTTAATTCCTTCACAACGGCTTTGTTGATAATTGTTCAAGCGCCAAAATATTCCAAATTGTGTGATGAAAATTGTGTGGTCAAAAATATTTGAAAAAACGGGAAATCAGTCTTACCATTCATATTCAGCAGCTCACCAACGCGCGTCGCAAACAGAATACATTGAATGCGAAACCATTTCGCCTTTCATCGGCGTCTTCGTTCACATTAAAATTCCATTTAACGCATTCGCTCGTCCATTTTGGGCCTACGCGAATCTAATCAATCAAACCAGAATGACATAATCGAAAGTCGTTTTTCCGTTTAAGCGCTTTTCAGACGCTATGGGAAGAGAATTCAACTGGTGTGATTGAGGTGGCTGTGCAAGCTTGTTCCGATTTTGTAAAAAAAAACGGTTATCTGCGTTAGTTGAAAGCAGTCCAATCTTTTCATTCATGTGGTTCCCAAACCGTTACACTTTTAGATCCTGTCAGTGAAATGACTAAGTTAACCACAAGTTTTCTCTTATATTCAAAAAATGACTGAAAAAACGGCAAGCAAAACCTGTAAAAAATTCGTTGATCAATTCTGGAACTGATTACTTCAGATTCAGTGGTTCACATTGGTTAGCGATTGAGTAGCAATCAGCGTACAAAAATGTCAGATATCCTACGCTCAGGGTTTAGAAGGTGTGCGCAAATTCTTTGACTTGATATCCGCTTCAACCCAAAAATTTCCAAAAATGAATGAAAATTGTTTTGCCCGATCTTTAAATATAAAATCTAAAATACAAAAATATAAAATCAGTTTCGTACGGAAGTGGAAAATGTTGCGCATTCCAGTTTCGCAGTCTCGTCAGATTCTAGTGGGAGACCCATTACACATCCGCACTGTCAATGAGCCACCGTATGCGTAATTTTGAGACAACGAAATACATCGCGAATGTTGTGTGGTGCAAAAAAGTGAGGAAATGATTAATGTCTGTGTTCATTGAAGCTTAAAAGCATTCTAATCATGTCATTTGGTCCTCAAAAATACACATTTAGAAACTGTTGGTAAAATGACTAAATCACTCTCCAGTTTGCAGCATAGGTTTTTTGAACTAATTTAGAACTGATTGCTTCAGCTTCAGTAGTTGTCGTTGAGACTGTGCTCAAAAATCACAGATCTCTAATCTCGGACCAAAAAACTGCAAAAAAGTAAAAAAAATCGAAATTCTGTTGTGAGCAAACTTCAGATCTACGAACAAAAATGAAAATGCACGTTATATCAAGCTTTGTAGTCAAGCATCTTCAATTTCAGTTCATTTCCAACGATTAATTTTGGCAAATCGGACAAACGATTGGTCCGGTCCTTCTACAACGCCAAAAACTTCAAAAACAACAAAGATTGTAAATTGTACTCAACACGCGACTCCAAAAACCTTCCAAAGCTCGCGTGTCTTGCGACTCGACGACCACAGCGACAAACACGTAAACGACGTTTGACTTCCTAAGCGAGTGTTGTTGGGTTGTCGTCGATTAACCGCCGCCGCACAAGGTGACGCCCGTGAGTTCCTCGTGCAATCGCTGAGAGTGAACGCTGTGGCCGCTGCCAAGCGGCCACAGCTAAAAGGATATTGCTTTCTTATTTGCTTCGATTGCCACCGAGTGTCGTCAACGTTGTCGGCATCGTTGCTGTCGCCGCGTGGCTGACGACAACCACGAGTCACTGGCAAATGGCCTAAGGGCAGGTTTTGGAGGTAGATCGATGGGAAAATACTACGTCGTTTCATGTACGTCACTGCGGGGCTTTGGGGAATATCACGGTCACTTGGTTTGATCGCGCGGTTGAAGGGAGTTTAGGCCAAGAGTGCTCTTAAGGGGATTGAGAAAACAAGTAGTTTGAAAATGTTTCTCGTTCTAGCAAACTTCACGTGAGTCGCACATCAAAAATTGTAAATTTTTGCGTTTTTGTAAATTTAATAAAATTAAATTTTATATTTTAAATTAAAAAAACTTCAATAAAGATGAACTTCAAACTTCAATTTCAGTAGCAATAGAGATTTATACTAAGGTAGTTTGGCAAGATTTGCTCGCGTATTGGTGGTATTTTAATTAAAAAAATTGTAAAATTAAAAATCATTAAAAAATTACTGAAATTTAAAAATTTAAATTTTTTTTTTGGAAATTCACAATTAATTGAGTAACTCAAAGAAAAGCAAAAAAAAAACCATTAAAGAAATTTTACTTTCAAAGAACGTGTAGAAAGTGTGCTCTTTCTATCATCATGCTGAAAATTAAAATTTTGAATTTTGTTTGTATGCAAATTGCTCTGTGATAATTGTCAATAATCAATCCTTATCCCATCTCAAAAAAAATATTGTGACTGCCTTTCTTGTTCTATGAGGTTGGTTACACGAACACACAAAAAATCAACTACGTTGATTTGTCGTATCACAATCAAAAAAAGAGATCCCTGTTGTCAGCAAAAATGTTCTAAAAAGCTCAACACCTAAAAATTAAAAAAGCAGACACAAATACTATAAATAGATATAGTCACGTTTGATAATTGAACTGAACGTAGCGAATTGCTACTACATGCACAAAAATGTTTTACTGTGATTATGCCAGTGAATTACTTTGGTGTTTGTATCCTGAACTTGTGGGCTGATTTGCAAAAAGAAGTTGGAAAATGAAAAATAAAAAAAAAACATTTCTTCAGCTCGCAAAAATTGTTTATTTCAAAGATTTGAAAAGAAATGCTGCAGTCTTTTCCTGTAATTCTCATCAAAAACAGCCTACGACTGCTTTGTGCATAAAGGAAATTTAAAAATCCAAAGTCTCGTTAATTGCAACGTTTACGCCACGCAACATAATGCCAGCACACCCCAAAAATTAAGATTTTTAAGTTTGCCACTTAAAGCAAATGCAATGGAAATTTAAAGGATAAACGCCTAGTTAAACACTAAACAAAGCCTTACGACCACAGTTACCATGTTCACAATTGTGCACGACTGTACATCTCAAAATTAGCTACAAAAATAGAAAATCATGTTCATGATTTCCTGTTTAACATGACAAAAAACTAAAAATTATCTGAGAAAATCCTGCGCAAAAAAAATCCTGGTTTTAAACAACTCACAGAAAACATCTGCAAAGTTGTTTCTTTTGGTTTGCTTTACGGCTTGTTTACGGCTAAACGTCTTCTTTCAATTCGTTTAAAATACCCAAAAAGTCTTTTGTGTTCCAGACACACCGAAAAACTCTATAGAACTCTATAGGTTTGGAGATTAACGGAAAAGCGCCAAATCGCACTAAGCGACTATCAGAACATATGGATTTGTAAAGATTTTCTTGACCGTTAGTGTCACTTCAAAGCCCACTTCAAAGTCAACTGTCGCTTTAACAAGAAAGTAACGTGCAGACTAAAAAATTACAAAAAATTTGACATGTTTCAAGTCGTGATAAAATGAAACATAAACATTTCACACTAAAAAAGCAATATGCTAATTAATAATCTTTGACATTCATTTAGGTATAAATGTATAAAAAAAAAGGCTGAAACAAAAGGATATCATCGGAGAATCAACAGCCTTACATGTTTTGAAACTTCTGAATTTAAATCGGAAGACGCCAAAAAATAACAATAAAAATTCTACAATTATAATATTTACAAGTTTAATATTTATTAGCTATCTGTTTCTATAAGAAGCTACGACTACAGCGATTTCATGGCAAAAAAACAATAAAACTTGACCGGTTTATTTTAAAAATTTTGAGACATCAAACTTGTAGCAATGATTAGGCATCCGGCCGATTAAGTTAAGTGTATTAAATAAGGTGTTTCTTATGGTCAGTTTTTCAGTTTGACATTTTTCTTGTAAAAATTGAATTTAGCAGTAATAAGTGTACTTTCTGTTGAATGGCAATTTCTGTTTGCTGAGGCCCAAACTAGTTCTTTGCTACAGTCTCAATTTACCGTTCAACTTCAAAGTTCGACATCAATCGCACAAAAATTTTGATTTTAGATAACTTAAGTTTGACAGCATTGGAGCACTAGAATCCCACCCTAAAAACGCAATAAAAAAATGCATGCGTTGTTTTTCTCCTAATAAACAAAAAATTTAATGTGGGAAATTTAAATTTTAAAAATTTTTGCAATTAATTGAGTCATTCAAATAAAAGCCAAAAAAAACATTTAAAATTTTTAAAAATGTTATTTTCATAGTGTAGCTTGATTTATTTTAATTAATGGCGCTGTTGCTGTCATCACACAAGAAATTAAAACTTTTAAAAAATTAAAAAAATTAAAACTGTGTTTGAACTCATTCGAAAATGAAGTCTCACAATGGACAAAAAAACATCAAAGATTGGCGCTTAGATGCATAACAACAATTTTGTTGTTTTCTACACCAGGCGAGGAGATAGTTTGTGGACAATTCGAGGTGGACGAGCACGATGCAGTCGTCAGCATCTTTTGCCACAGTCTCAATTTACCGTTCAACTTCAAAGTTCGACATCAATCTCACAAAAATTTTGATTTTAGATAACTTTCACGATTATTAGTTTTTTGAAATTTGAAACTTTAAGTTTGACAGCATTGGAGCACTAGAATTTCACCCTAAAAACGCAAAAACGACATTTCGGAAGCGTCGAATCCAAATAACAATCTAGTCACCAACACGCGCCACGGCTATCATCGCCCTCATCAATCAATTCCCATCAAACAAACGCCGCGAAAAGGCGTCGTTCTCATCAAATTTCACTCATTTTCTGACAAATTGCATAATCTTCATACAATGTCATCGCACACATACCGTACACCTTTGAATGCGAGATGAATCTAAGATAAGAAGATAATAAAATAACAAACCAACCTATTTTGTCGCCATTCTGTGAGTTGAAGAACGCCTTCGAGAGTTTCCGCACTAAAAAAGCGGACAATTGAACGGATTCTCCAAACGAGAGGAGCATGTTGGACATGATAGCAGCGCAACAGGTGCGCTCTCTCTCTTCGCTCAGAGAGCTAGCTCAGACGTGTTTGTGCTATCGAATATTAATATTTGAGCGGTTTGTTCTGGCTGAGTGGTGGCTGTGAATGGTGCCGCTGAGAGCGAAAGCTGAATTGAAAGCAAAAACGGGATTAGAGAGGAGAAAAATTTGTCTTCGCGAACGGGACGAGTATGATGTTTTGATCGATCGCATCGCAGAGACGCGCGCGCGCAAAATTGGATTTTCGGAAGACCAAGAGGGTTGAAGAAGACGAAGAAGAGGTTAAGCACCAAGCGAGTTTTGCGTTTTAGTTAGATTGAGTTGTGAGGGGGGTGGAGGAGAGAAGAGCAACGGGAATTGATTGGCCCGGGGACCAGAGTGGAAATGGCAAAACAAAACGAGAACATTGGTTTTGACCTTTGAGACCTTTGGGATTGACGTAAATCGAAGAAGTCAAAAAACAGTTAAAAATGTAAAAGTGGTCCGTTCACAAGAGGGAGCAATTGTGAACGCAGCGGCAAAAATTTACAGTTGCGAAGTTAGGATAGTATCGATACACGATCGCCAAACACGACAACCATGAATAAACAAAAACTATGAAGCAAACTAGTAGTCATGCGTTTAATGCAAAGCCTAGTTTGGGGCCTATTTTCAATTTCTAAAAATTAAATTCTTAAATGACGTCACTAGACGAATCGTTGCCCTTGATTTAACGTAAGGCGCAGCTTTGCGGTGCCTTATGGGCCTTGATTTATCCACTTCTATAAAATTGCGAATCTATTGATGCCACCATTGACCTTGAAGACCTCTGGGATTGGCGTAACTGGGATGAACGGTGAGAACCGTTTACGAAACGAAATTTTAGTGAATTGATCTATTCGCCACACAAGACAAAAATTACGAAACAAACCGTAGCGGAACGAATGCCATGCGTTTGATGCAAAGCGTTTTAAGTCCTTCTTTTAGTTTCTAAATGATACTCTTATATAACGGTTTCACAGTCTCTAGGCGAAATGTTGTTGCAGCCCTAGAATCAGCGTAAAGCGCAGCCTTCCAGTTGGCTTATCTTTGTAAACAGATCTACCACAAACTCAGGGCATGTATCTGTCTTATCAAAAATTGAGTGAGTGAGCAATTGCGAAATGTTGCAGAAGTGTGCATAGAAAAATCCGCTAAGACAAAAATTACGAATTCACTTGTTGAAGGCAAAATGCTTTTCTTTGTTCAACAGCAAAGGTTTACTTGTGTAGATGGTCGCCCGCAAAACAGTCGAAAAATCCGCATAAAGCGCAGCTTTGCACTTGGCTTATCTTTGTAAACAGGCTACCACGATACCAAGTTTGTTTGCGAGATGTCCAAAATTGCATGTGCAGGCCTCTCTTCCAGGCATTCATAATTGATTTTATTGAAAAATTAGGAACAACTAAAACAGTTCTCGCTTTAAATAAAGCAAAAAACCAGAGAAACTTTTGTGTTTATGCAAGCAGAAATTTTAAAGACTTTGCCGCTCATCAAACAGACGACACCGCCAAGTGTCAAAATTTATTTATCAAAAAAGTCAAAAAGTCTCAGACAACAGAGCTGTTTGATGCAAAAATGTTAAAGCATTATTTGTTTGCTTCTCTATCGCATTCCACAGATAGCTTAACCGACCGAAAATGATTTTTGTTCGTTGATTGAGTAAAATTTTAAAACTGTAAGAAACCTTTCTCAGAAGTATATGTCGTGACCAGCACGACTCTCGCCGCGCCCGCGTTTTAACACATCGCATTGTACCGCCTATCAGCTCCCCGATATGTTGCATACATATAAGCGTGATTTTCCGTGTAATAGAGGAACTTGGAATAAATGTGATCTCCACGTTCGCTCGTCTCCCTCTCCCCTAGACCATTAAGATAGTTGATTCTATGACTCTATTCTAAAAATTCAATTATTGAATTGATTCTATGACTCTATTCTAAAAATTCAAGAATTGAACGTAGAATTGAAGTTTTGCTCAAGCAATCACAAAAATTGAACAAAACAAATTTCGTATTGTTGTATCTGAGAATCTGGTCTAAACAAAATAAAAACACAAAAATCTACGTTTTAGAAGCATGTATAAGATAAGGTCGCGTTTTACAAAAACATATCACCGTGTTGGATTCAAATTGAAAGATTAGCCGAAATTGGCGCATTAAGACTACTCATTCGAGTAAACGTAAATTTTGCCGTTGAAATTTTTATTTGCTTTTTAATTATTTGGTCGGAACGCCAAAAACTTCTAAATAAACTTCTAAATCTAAAAAATTGATTTCCATATTTTGTCTTTTCAAATAAACGTAAGTGACTTAAAAAGCAAGAAGCAGTCGCATGTAGCTAATGAAGTCCGATCTGGATGTTTTTAATAATTTTGACTAAACAGCTAGGTTCTTCTGAATCCACTAAAAATACAGATATGCAAAAAAATTCCTTAAAATAATGAAGCACCAAATTTGTGCACCAAATTATTTAAAAAAATTTAAAAATCACTTAAACAACAATTAAAAGAAACTTCTGCAAAACGATGCAAAAAATGTTTAAAATGTTTTACGTTTTTTACGTAGTTTTACGTGTAGAAAAATGTTCACTTCAGTTCTATGCTTATGGACGCAAAAATTATTTTTGTATTTTTAATAAACAAATGAACGTTTTGATTGAGAGTTAATAAACAAAAATTTTATTTTTACTGTTTGTGCTTCTCACCATTCAAAAATTGAAACTAAGCTCTACTTTTGGATTAGTTAACAGAATTAGCGGAAGGGTTTCAAAGTTTCATGTACATTCTTGTTATAAAACTGAAAAATCTGTTTGATTACTAATAATGATGGCTAATGCCTATTTTGTCTGCGAATTAAAAGGATAGCTGAATAGGCACACAAAGATTAGCGACTCATAATTTTGATTTGAAACCAAAAGAAAAATTCATTGTTAAGAGCAGATTTATGTTCATGCCGAAGCCGTTTCAACAACAAAAATTTCAACGAAAATAGTTAATTTAAAAATATGGTCCAAGCATTGATTCCAACACGGTTTCCATGCGGCTGTTTTTAAAATAAGAAGCAACTGACTACCGCATTTAGTTACTGTTGATTGTAGTGATTTTAATTAAAAAAGCATTAAGCTAACCAACCAAAAAAATTCATTCAGTTTGATCTCGGCAGCGGATGAGTCTTAATTCAATTTGTCATGTGGATTGTTGTTAAAAAACTAAAAAATCGTGCTCCCAACAAAACAGCGATTAAAAAGATCCCAAGCGAAGCTGCTCGTTCTGTCAGCGTCATTTGTCAAAACAACACTTTTTTCACAAATTAAGAAAAAAAAACCAAAGCAATGCGGCCGCCGATCAAAAATGTTTGCACGATGCCAGTATTACAAAAGCAGAGACGCACACAAGGCTCCAAAAAAGCATTTAAAACTTTAAAACACTTTGAAATCTTGTAATTACCTGTATCTAGACTACAAAGCAGAGTTGCAAGATATTCCGTGGCCATAGTATGTGTAAAAGACAGGCAGTATTTACGTTAGCGTGTATGTGTGCACAGAGTGAATCGTTTAGTAAGTTATAGCGCGTGGAGATGAACACCGAACGCAAAGCATTTGCATAATCCGTTGTTTTGTTGCATAACCACCCACGTGTGGCTGCGTTTCCACCGGTTACCGCCGCCGACGGCGCCTCAACAGAACAGAGAGAATTGTCGTTGTACGCAACATGGACGCGAAATGGAGAAAATCAAAAACTGCCACAAGGGAGCAAAGTGTGCTCGTCACACGCACGTCCAGCAGATGAAAACTCTTTTGCGAAGCGCGCACGAGTGCAAGCAAATCAATCGCCGGCTGACGCGAAAGACGGAGAAGAGATTTCAATTTTTGACGCTTCAATGTGTCCGAATGGGGCGAGCGAATAGCGGAGGAGTTTGAGGAAAGCGAGTGGGTGAAAGAAGGGTTTATGGTGGTGAAATTATGGAACAAAAATTGTTATAAATTTTATAGTTTTCCAGCCACTTTTTGACTTGGAACCGTCAATCGCCGGCTGACGAATGGTGCGAGCGAATAGCGGAGGAACGGCTTCAAAAATAATTACTTCTGATTGCTGACTGAAGCTGATTGACCCTGCAGCTTATTTAAAAACTTGTGTCTAAAGTTGAAATAGTACAGAAATCCAGAGTTTGAGATATTCAGCTATTTACAGCAAAATTTTTTGTTAGGGTTTAGCATCTAACGGCGAGATGTCCTGAGGATCGCACAAAAAATGAAAAAAACTAAGCGTTTGTTTGAAAGCTGTGCTCTATTATTTTGCGACTGTGACTTGCTACGTTGTACTAACAAAATAAAATAGACTACAACTGGCAAAAATTACATCAACTGCCACTTTAGCCGGATTTCACATCTGACTGCGAGGTGTTCGGAACTCGAGCGTACAAAAATTGATTAAAAAAACTAAGCGTTCCTTTGAAAAGCTGGCAAAAGCGTGTACTAACAAAATAAAGTAGACTCCAACTGGCAAAAAAAGTACTTCAACAAACAGAATTTTTGAATTTTTGCCGTTTTCATGAACTCAAAATAATTGCTTGAAATTTTTTTTGTAACACAAGGATCTGATTGACAATTCTACGTAGACCAAAAAGTTTGATAAGAGCTAAATAGACGGAATTGCACAACTTTTTTGGTTCTTTATGAGTGCTCGGTACCATCAAAAAATAGAATTTTACAAATAGAGGACGGATTGGAAAAGTGGTCTAGAGTTTCAGCTCTCAACTCAACGATCAGAACAACAAAAAATAGTCTAAAATATTATTTGGAGAACTGTATCTGGTGAAATTGTACAGCGCAATTTTTGGGTCGGGCTTAGTAGGGCATGTGACGGCGAGGCATTGATCTGGGCTGTACAAAAAATGAAAAAAACTAAGCGTTTGTTGACAAGGCTACTTAGACCAAAAGTTGAATAAGAGCTATGTATAATGTTATCACGTTTTTAGGTTGACTGATTGATTGCTGTCGAAGAAAATGGGTTACAAAAATTGATTCTGCGGTCGTTGAAAACTATGGGTTGCTTTCTGAAAAATGCAAACAAATTTTAATCGAATTTTGAAGCAAAATTTACTAAAATTCAAATTGGCTAAAATTCAAACAACCAAAAGAGAACAAGAGAACATAAAGCAAATTTCATTTTCGAACATTCCATCAGTCTTAAAAAAAAGCTAAACAGATTCTCATCAACAATTTCTGAAGCGGTATTGTGAATTCCAAGCACTTTGAAAATGAAAACAACACTTTGACAAAACAGGATAGATGTGTGTAACTTCCTTCTCGTTTTTCACATCATTACGATATGCGACAAGCACTTTGCCACAGCTTTCATTGGGTACACTGAGTACATGAATTTCAAATTCAGATTTAAAAGTTGTTTATCAAGACAAATCCTCCGTGCTCGAACCAAAAATCCTTTTGGTTGACGATCGTTGGATGTGTTTTTGACGAAATGAACTACATTTTCAATCCATGACAGTTACATGGACAAAGTTTCGACAACAAAAAAAATCTTTTTGATGACAAAAAAAAGAATTCCTGCGACGCATTTTTCGCGTAAAAAGACTTTAAGATTGATCATGGAATAAATCAAAAATTTTAAGTTTTAAAATTAAATTGAAATTAAAATTTTCCGTAAAAGGAGTGACTTTATTGAGTTCGTATTAAGTTTATTACTGCTACCGATGAGGTCCCTGTGTTTCTAATCTCAAGAACACTTCATTGAGACTCGATTTGGTTGCTTTCGAAAACTATTGCTTTATAAAGATTCTGATAAACTTAACGGAACAGAACAAACAAAGAAACCGAAAAAGCAAACTGAAAAGTGTGAATACTACTCGCGACGATAAGAAAGGAGCCCCAAACTGTCACATGAAACCAAACCAGGATCTTCTCTGAGGTCCTATTGAGTTCAGAGCGTTTGATGCCTTGTTGTCATTGCAAAAAATTCAAGTAACAAATGAATACAACCACGGTGCCATAATTACGATCGCGATCGTCGACGATCGCCGGATGTATTATTTTTGCCTTCGCAAAAAAATGCAGAGTTATCATCGAACGGCACACTACAGTGATCTCTTTTTTAAAACTGGAAAATTCCCCTGAACGACCACTGAAGAAATAAAGAAATTTTCCGTATTATGAGTGACTTTATTGAGTTCCTATTGAGTTCATAACTGATACCGATGACGTCCCACTGTTTGTAATCTCAAGAACACTTCATTGCTCCTATAAACTCTCACAACTATAAACTTGGGTTTTGAAGATTGCTGAAGACTGCTGAAAATGTTGTTTAAGTTGTGTTTAGCTGTAAATCTACCTACATGAACTATGGGCTTGGTTTGGAGCTGTTTTATGAAGATTATGAACGGAGTCATAAACTTAACAGAACAGAACAAACAAAAAAACCGAAAAAGTGAACTGAAAATTGTGAAGAATAATCATTTTGACAAAAAATCGAAAGCCTTCATTGAGTTCCTATTGAGTTCGTAGCGTCTGACACTTTGTTTCCATACCAAAAATTCAAGCAACAACTGAATACAGCCAAGGTGCCGCAATTAATGTAGGCGGATTTATAGCTAAACACAACTTAAACTAATTTTTCAGCTTTAAAGCTCTCCTTCAAAACCCAATTGTAAAATGAAATTCTAGTTTAAAAACGAAATGTTAACTTTAGTTTCACACACAGCAAATGAAAAACGCTCAAAACTCAAAGCATCACCTCTGCGCTATGATTTCCCAAGCACTGTAACATTTGACTAAAACAATTGATTAATGGCTCACGTGCCAGACTGAACGGTGAAAACATAACTAATCAGGATAGCTTACTTGTCTTGATAAACTGCTCTCAAAAAATGAGATTTCAGTCCAAAAATTGTTTGAAAAATTGGCAAAACTACGATTTCCATTCAATTTTCTTTTCCAAATGAAGGTCAAAGCAATTAAAATGACCGCAGATCCCCAAAAATTAAAAATTTCCATTAAGGATTTAAGTAAAATGTAACCACAACTTTTCCTCCATCGTCTAGACCGAAAATCCATAATTCATTGGCGAAACCTTTAAGAGCCTCAATTCTACAAAAAAAAATTACTGAAATGATTTCGTTCTCCTAAGGGTTTACAGCTGCAGAACCATTTTAACGTCATTTTCAACAATCTCCTCTTGAACACAATAGTAAAATTGAAACGCTGTGCTCACTAGAAAAGTCCAATTTTCAAGTTCTGGTAATTTCTCTACACGCAAAGCAAGAGCAAGAATTAAGTTAATTAAAATACGTACCAAACCAAATCAAAAACGTGGAAACAAAAGTCAAGCACACCAACTTTTTTCATGAACAAAAATGCATTTTCAGTCCAAAACCCGTCTGACAAACTGATTTCTATTCAAAATCCAACGCAAAGAGAGCGCAATTGCAACAGACTGCAGATCCTCAAGAACCAAAAACCTCCATTAATGCTTCTCCAGCGCAAAGTAACATTTAACCAAAACATCTCCGCCTCTGTCTAGACCGAAAATCCATAATTCACTCGCGAAACCTTGAAGCGCTACACAAACTCGCGCTGGGCAGAAGTCGCCGGAACATCCTTAATTGAATTTGTCCGGGCGCTAGGAAACAAATTTCCCCCGACGATGCGGCCGCTGCCGCTCCCCATCGCAACCCATCACAGTTCAGTGACAAACGCTCAAGCCCGCGCTCGCCGCCGCCGCCAAAAACGAGATGAAAACGAGGCCTCGAAGCGGTCGCAAAGGGAAACGCCGGCATGTTTGGCCAAGAATTTCTGATTGCGGCACCACCGTTTCTCAGAAGCCGACCAGAGAGAGAGAAGAACAATAGAGTGGGTCGCTGGGCATCGCGGTTGAGAGGTGGGAATGTGAGCATGCGCGCGATGACGAATGGAGGGATTTGATTCTGTGATGAAGAACGCGGCTGTTTGTTGAGCGTTTTTTGCGACGAAAATGGCGAATGCGCAGGAGGATTGGCAGTAGGTTATGGCAATTAGCTAATCTCGTTTTCAAGAACTGCATAATTTGATATGGGGAGAGTAATTGGTGGCTTGCTGGATGAGTGACATCATTGCAAAGGTTGGCAGAAGAGCGGGTGAAGCGTTGGCCTATTATCAAAAATGCAAGTAATTGAGCGCGAACACATACAGACAAGACACTGTTTTTGTGCTTGAGCAAAATGTCCACTATGAACCACCAAAAATTCAATCAGCAAGCAATTGATTGGCGGTTAATAATTGATTGAAATGAAAATTTGTCAATTACACAAAAAAGGAAATTCAATTCCAAGCGGTTCCGCATACTTTCAAAATGTGAGACAAGCATGACGAACAATCCTTGATTTTACGCTCATTCGCAAAAAAAACAGTATCCATCCTAGATCATCCATACAAGACCCATACCAGACCAAATCAAAAATCCAGCGCTTTGATTGCTCAACCAAAAATAAATTGAAACGGCACGAAGAAATACAAGAATTGCTCTCGAAAAAGCACGGATTATAGCTTAAAAAAACAACGTTTGTAGCAAGTCTACGTTCTGCTCACTGTCAAGCACTGTCACCGTGTTGCTACAAACATTACTTTGGCAAACAAAAATTCAGGCGCTTTGGTTTGAGAAAATGAGCGTTTGCATTTGAACGATATTGAATGATCATAAATGCGATTTTTGATTTTCGAAAGGAGTTTCATCAACAACGAGACCACAAAATTTTCAAGAAAGAGTAGCAGAGTGCCCAGCCACAAAGAAACATTCTGCCCGAAAGACGAGAGTTTGTTATGTTTGTATGGAAAAAAACGGCAAGTAAATTGCAAATATTTGCCTGACGCCAATTGATGCGTTTCCTGTAAAAATCAAGCCCGTTGCTAGAACAGTGCTTCAAATTCCAGACTTTGTTCAAAGCCAAAGAACTTGAGTAAGAAGTAGCAATTAGAACCAAAATGACTTTTGCCGGTAGTAGTTTATTCGTTAAACACAGGACCCAATCGAAAATCATGAACTTCCCTGTAATTGCTTTTAAACGTTGGTGTGCGCACAATCCCCTAGTTTGCAATCAAAAGCAATTTGAAAGCAAAATGCATTTAATTAGTAAATTGGACTGTTGGTTTCAACTGCAGGACGCAAAAATTGCATTTACGAATTAAAGAGTTAACAAAGCAGCGCAAACAGAATAAAGACGCTTTGATGCTTTGAATGATCGCTCACCACAATTCTACAGACTTTTATCGTCGACTGGTTCGTCAAGGAATTAATTATTTGTTAAATGTGACAACCTAAAAGATCAGTTAGTCAACAGTGCACCCTGTTTGTGTTCAAAATTAGTTTTAATTTGCGACCGATTGCTGCAAACATGCAACAATTTAAGCTGATTTTTGCGTAATTCAAAAATATAAATTTTGATTTTCACAGCTTTTCAACAAAAACTTGCAGAAATTGAATTGCTGAATGTTTCGAGCATCACCAAAAATTAAGCAAACTTGAATTGAATTGAAATGAATTCATTCATGGACGTGTCGAATTATCAAAAATCTTTGAAAAAGTAAATTGTTCTACAGACTTTTACCGTGGACCAGAACGACAAAAACATTAAACTTCGTTTAAATCTTGAAAACTTAAAAGGTAAAAATGAGAGTGAGAGTCCCGTGAAAATATGTTTTTTTATATTGCAATTCCCCAAAAAAAAACAATTTTGCTCGTAACTTGACATCTTTGCACTCCATTAAGAATCAAAAACAACATTCCGCTTGATTTCTGGAAATAATGACTTAGATTTTTGATTGATTTGAAAAATGCACCTAAATTTGCTATCGTTGACCCACCACCCGTCTTCAAAAATTTGTTTACGACTTTTATAATTAATTGAAACTAATTGCGAGCCACACCACAAATCAAAATTCATCGTTGCAAAAACCCAATCTATGCAAAAATGGAAAACCAATACTGCGACCTGCTTCGAGCTTTAAGTTGGAAAATTTAGCACATAACCACATGCGTTTTCTACCGTAAACATTGTACTAATTAATTGCGTGTTAAAACTCTCATAATCCAGCCGTAATCTTTGCTGTTTTTGCACTACATTGAGCATTGTTTCTGATTCATTCGAAACATTATTGTGCTTAAATGAGTTCAACACTGCTACTCGAATAAAACCAATCGCGAGACAAATGTAAAAGCAACCAATGCTGGAAGTTTGCAATGTGAAAAATTTGACATTCAAAAAAAGATTGGCCACCGAACAAATTGGAAATTAAATTTTTGAACGATTGAACGATCTTCAAGCAAAAATTGTCCTTTTTTTCCCTGTTTAACTTGAGGATTGGAAAAACCAAGTTTGATGAACTTTCGAACTAAACTACCACATGTATGAGCCATTATTATCTGAGCGCGCTCTCGAAACGTAGTTGTTATTTAATCAAAAAAATGAAGACAATGCAATGAAACTCTAACTTGTGGGTCAACCTGTGGGTCAACCTTCAATAAGGCTGCAGATTGTTGCTTCACAAAATTATACAAATTTTACATGATAGACCATCTCCCAAAAATTAATTTTTTAAATAAAATGTTACAATTCCTTTGAAAATTGTAATCATTCTTTCATTGACCTACAAAGCTTACATACGTTGACATTTTGAGAATTTTGTTTAATAAACGTAACGCTGTAATACGTTGGCTACCAGTTTGAAAACTGTGAAACTGATACGGCGATTCTATTAGTACACAAATAGCACGCATGGGTACGTGCGCCTTGAGCCAAAAATAAATTTTTCTGAATTGAACGAAATGAGATCGGCGGCCTAAAAATGTGACCGCTAAAACTTTCCAGGTTTCCAGATTGTGTACTGTAGCCTCTCGAGTATTTGTATGTATTATTGGATTATTCAGCAAAACTTAAACGCGACTCATTTTGCCCAGCTATGTTTTTTCCGATTTATGTGTAACAAGATATGATTTTGGATGTCTCTAGAATACACTGGATTAACTAAAAAAACAGGATATCTGTATCCATGAGCCAAAGGGCCTTCTTGATTACTATGCTATGATACGGCAGAAAGAATACAAAAATTAATTCAGATTGTGAACATCCACCAACTATTCAAGAATATTCTTGGTGAACGTACATTGTTAGTTTATTACTGATCTCGCGTTTGGAAATTGCTCCATTTTTTTATTTTTTTAATACATTTCCCGAAAGGTCTATTGTTGCCAAAAAACCAATTTGCTCAACTTGAAAGTTTTGAGATTGTCAATGGCGTCATTCTCAAAACACAATTCCGCTTGGTTTCAGGAAATAATTACTTGGATTTTCGATTAATTTGAAGAATGCACCTAAATTTGGCGCCTTGAATCGTCCATCAAATGCGTCATCCATCAATCGTACGGGTCATACACCAAAAATTAGTTGTCAACGCTTATAATCAATTCAAACCGATTGCTCATTGCTTGCACCGATTGCTTGCATGCGCTGCAGAAAGCCCCTATTAATGCAAAAATGGAAGCCAAAATGGAGAACTGCTTGGAGCTTGAATTTGAAATTTTTTAAACCAAAACTTTTTGATCACACAGTCAAAATTCCAATGGAAACATTAAACTATATTAATCGCATCTTGCAAAAGTCATAAACCAGTCCTTTGCTTGCAACGTTTGCTGTTTTGGCACTACCACTTGCTCTGCTTCTGATACATCCAAAACTTCATTAAAAAAATATGAATTCAACACTTACTCGAATCGAATCGCATTTGCGAGATAAATATTAAAGCAAAACTGTAGTAACTATCACGTCTGATTGTCTGTGGATAATAACAAGACCCAAAAATTTAAAGCTTTGCACCTGACATCGTTGTTCTGCTGCTCTGCTGCTCTGCTAAAAAAACCTCGATTGCCCGATTGCTCGATTAAAAATTGCCCAAGATCGAGAACAAGTTCGTTTTAAAACTAATTTTTTATAGCATCTCATCGACTTTTGCAAATTGAAAAAACAAATTTGAGGAGCATTATGCATTGCAACAATAAAAATGTTGGCCAACATATGCCTTCTACCGTCGACCGGTTACACTGATTGAAACTGAAACGTCTTTAACTGTAAAATGCCCTTAACGACAAAAAATATTAAAATTAATTGTTTGCAAAACGTTGAAAAGTAAAAGATTTCTAAAGAGTTCACAGTGATAGACCAGAGACAAACCACGACCAGTCAAGTGTACGCTTCGTACTATTTCAAGCAAAAAATTTTGACTCGTTTTTTGCCCCTTCGGAGAACATATTAATAAGCCTTTAAGCTGAAGCCAAATGTTGTCAGACAAAAGGTGTACCCAAGAAAACGATGTTTTGCTTCGTGTACTGGATCGACTGTTGTTATCAGTTCGCTGCGCAATGATATGTATTCTTCCCAAGGCACCAGATTGAAGAAAATTTAAGAAAATCGTTTTTACGCGCCTGTGTCAACAGTTACAGACAAACTACAGACAAACGAGAACCAGTTAAGGGTAACCAGGGAATGGTACGGCGGTTGCAAAAATTATTTTTAAGACTTTGATCCGGAGATGAGCATCATTGTTGCTGCATTTTTGCAATGAAAGATCGGTATTCGCATGTCCAAAAAATACCATTGAATTACTTCTACATAGCTTCGCAACTCGGTAGTCTGAGCCAATAGCTAGATGAAATATTGCGCTGTCATCGCTGTCATGTCAAAAAAAAACACTTGTTTAGCGTCGAAACTTATTTGTATAATTCAATAGCGACACCTTGTGCTTTCATTTTTGGTACGGCGAACTCAAAAATTAGTTGTAACAAAGAGCCGCAAATATGCACTGTAGGAAAGATCGGCAGATAGAAAAATGTCATGTCAATTACTTGTATATTGCTTATTCCGCCAACAAAAATGGAATTTTAGTGTACGAATGTGTCATAAAACAATTGGAACTTTTTAAGCGCAATTTACAGACAAACCACAACCTGTCAACTGTACACAGGAAAATGGTATGGCAAACTTTCTGGCAAAAATCAGTTTAAATTCTTTGAGCCATAGATGAACAAATATGCACTATTTTCAAGCTGTTCACCCGTTGGTTGCCTACAGTATTGGTCAAGAAACGAAAATTTGAAATCTTTGCAATCTTGTATCCCCGCGATGTCAAAAAATGAAACAGAAATGAGAATATAATTGCCTCACCCCATGAAAATAAGAGTTTCTATACTAAGAAAACTACTGCTGGCCAAAAATCCAAATTCAACTCACATCAGCTTGACAGTGTTGAGATTATCACTCAGCGAAACTTTGTAAAACGTGCGGCAAACAAAAATTTTTGCCCTGTTTCCCCGCGAATTATTAGCTTAAAACAGACTCTCCAAATTCCATGGGTTATTGTCATTCATCTATGCGTTGTTCTCTGAGATCATAGGTATCTTTTAAAATTCTGCCAGTCACGTCTCAAAATACACAAACTTTTAAAAGTTTAATCATCATAAAAACTCACATAATCCATCGCCGTCCATTGTTTTCGACGCCTAATTCGACGCAGCCACACCTGCCTAGACCGGCTGTCAGTCGGAATACTCCCACAAAGTTTGATTGCGCGCGCGCGTGAGTGTGTGCGTGTCAGTGTTGCCCACTTGTAGGCGGAGTTTTGAACAAAACAAAAAGCGAAAACAACCCTAATGGCTATTATTATCTGTGGAGTTTTGCGGTATGCGCATTGCGGCCGCCCGAAAACGTAGACCAATTCACGAGATGATGAATTGTAACTTTCAATTGAGCGCATTTTCGCTTCTAATGCGCGCGGCCCTAGGGTCTTTGATCGGTTTCTACGCAACCCTAAAGAGGTTCCCGTTGCGCTAACGTAGCTTCTCCATCCGACGACCACTTTCCCGCGGGGATAATCAGAGAGAACGAAAAACATTTTTGTTTGTTTTCGTCTATTTTAAGGCGAAATTCCATCCTAATTTCTTAGCCGTCTTAGCTTTTTGCGTATCGCTGAGGAGGCGGCCGGTGGTGGTTGGGATGAAGAGGAGAACAAAGTGAACGGAGTTGTGTCCATTTTGGGGAGATGCATAAAAAATGAGAATGAAGCCGGAAATGGGAGTGCTCTTGCTACTTTTGCATGCATAAGGAAGAGTTGGAGTTGTGCAGAGAGAGAAGAGAAAGAGAGGCAATTTCGTGAGAATAAAAGTTGCGAGTTTTGGTGTAAGCGATCGCCACTGCTTACCATCAAAAAGTAGACTTGTTTGGCTACCTTTGTACACAAAATTGATTTAAAGAAAACTGTGTGTAAAGCTGGCGAATTGCGTTGTAATTGTGGATTCGAGATTTAGGAACAAAAATTTAAAAAACAAATACCGAAAAAAAATGGTGCAGAGTTTGGTGTAAACGATGAGCCTTTCCACCAAAAATCGGACTTGTTTGCAACAGTCGTGCGCAAAAAAAGGACCTAAATTTGTACAGCTGGCAAATGCATCGTAATTTGTGCGCATTGAAGATTACCCGCGATTAGATTTAGCGAAAACAAAAAAATCCTGAAGTTGGTAGAAGCGCGACCATCTAAATAACAAAAATGAATTGAGATACTCTGGATGCGTTGGATTGAGTTGTCCCAACTCAGTAAAGCTTTTCGTGGTGAGAAAAAAACAAAAATGTATCATTTCATGCGCCACCTCCTTTCAAATGAGGTTAGATTTGTTGTCACTTGGCAGTGGCTTTATAAGATACATTATGTACAGCTATGCGTTGTAATGTGCAAAAAAAACGAATAAATTTTAAAAATGAGATGAAAATACTCTTGAAAATGAAAATACTAAATACTTGTGAAATAAAAACTTGTTCTTGAGAACTAAGAACCGGCTCATCAAAAGAACTTTGAAAATATCTTTGATCAAAAATCTTTTATCCCGCATTACTATCAACTGAATTTACACGAGAAAGACAAGTAGACTACTGGAGCGTACTGTTAGTTTTTAAGCTCAAAGGAATGTACTCCAAACGCCAATTGGTTTAAACGATCAATGTTTAGTTCAAATTTAATTTAACTGAAAATGAGCTTGAGCTGTTTAAGCTCTCAGAAGAAGCAAAAAACCACTTTGATGATTAATGGGTAAACGAAATGTTGTGCCGAACGCTTACATAAAATTGCGTCACACATTGTATTGTCATCTGTCTAAGAGGCTTTGAGACACTCAAATTGAGCTCAAATTCAGACACCACAACAAAGCCAAACTAATGGGCTAGTTTAAAAAATGGAATGAAAAGAGGTTGAAAAGAGGTTTTCATGCGTTACCCTCAAAAATGCGTTGTCAATTTTTCGCTACAATTGTTCGTCCAATGAGCGCGCTACACATTAGTCGAGTGTCCCTCGCTGTTTTGAGAGTTTGGAAGAGTGAGTCCATTTGCGCGCGCGTGTGTGCTGATCGACTCGAACGCGTCATCCAAATAATGAGAAACTAGGGATTGGCTCAGCGGTCTCATAAAGCCGTCGATACTCACGTCGTCGACGGATAATTAAAAAGCGGGCCTTGCAGGAGGAATCCACTGCGCGTGGACGTCCGCACGTTTTTGAACTTTGGAATTTTCAGTCTGAAAGGGACATTACAATATCTGTGAATAGTACCATGTTGTTTTCGGCTTGTTGATTGCGCCGGAAAGAGAATTAAGGAAAAAATTGTTTATGAAGGTCAAAGGGTTGCGGCGGACGGACCAAAAATTAATTATTTTACAGGCACTTAGTTACGGACGCCAAAATATCTGAAAAAAAGTCCGTTCTCCTGTGATGAGGCTCTGTGAATATGCGTTTGATAGGCAAAAAACAACGAACGTGTTCACAGTTCTTGTCCCTTTCTCAGCGTTTACAATCGTCCAATTTAGCGTAGCATAGCTCAAAATGGAAGCATTAGGTGTGTGATCTGTTTATGAGTGTTCAACTTGCTGCGAATCGATTTAACGCGAGCATGCATAAAAAGGAAGGTAGGTGAATGCCGTAGTTTTTTTTAATTCTCTGTCAAGAAGAAGCAAAAATTAAAACACACTTTTTAGTTTTAAAAAGCAAAAATTATTCTTTAATTAGTCTTGTACAACTAAAAAACTAACGCTATGTTTGTGTTTCCGTCTGCTCGGGAGTGACTTAATACACTGAAACAACCGGTTTTTCAGAAGGCACAAAAGAGACGGACCACCGCGCCGCTTCAGACAAGCGCGCGACCAATGAGCGCGCACGTCTTTAAAAGATGGTGAAGGTGAGGATACACGTCGAGATGTCCTATTTTACGGGTGATACGGTTGTTTGTTGAGCTAAAAGCCTTTGTAAAAACGTGATGTCTAACGCAAAATATCGCGCGCGCGATACGTTTATATACAAAAGTAAATATAAAAATATCGGTCGACTTCAACGTTTCTGATTAGTATGGTATTTCCTTTGTTGTTCTCCGAGAACGACATAATCCAATTGTGTGAAAAACATAACACGCTATGACTAACAGTTTATTACGATATTCGATTTGAACGTCGTACATTTTGACAAAAAAAACAACGAGGTATTTTTCAAATGTAGTGAAACGTTTCATCAGATCGTCAATTCACGTTTATGTCGCTTGCTTACTGGCACAAAACTTGGAAAAATGTAAAAACTGAGCATAGGAACAGCATGAATTCGACTTGACTACTGAGAACTCATGACTGAATTTGGGTCAATTGGCGCTCGACCTAATTTGAGTTAAAATTGCCTTAAAAATTGAAATCCAAACTTTTACATTGA
>MQUG01001188.1:0-14352 GCA_007213375.1 Steinernema feltiae | reverse complement strand
AGAAACAGAATTACTCATCACAACTTCAAAAATTGTTTTTGTTATTGTTGAAAACATATCTTGACTTTGGTCGCCACAATCGAACTTTCTAACCGGATAGAAATACACTAAAAGCTATATAAAAGCTAAAAAAAAATCAGACAGGCAAGCAAGCGATCAGTTCATATTGTTGACTAAAATCTGTGGATACATGAAATGAGGTGTAAACAGGTATGAACAGGTATTTTTGAAAAGGTTTAATAATTAGCTTAGCTCTTTAAATCTTGCTTATGTGCTAATGGTGTGGCGAAAAGCGCACCTCGCTTAAATTTCAAATAAATTGCGCCTACAACACAGAAAAATCCTCACAATAACCAAAATTTAAAATGAAGTCGTTGTAATAAATATGTATAATTTAAGCGATAATTGAACCAAGCTAGCGAGTTTTGGTAAAATTAAATAAATTAGCTAGCAAATTTAATTAACTATTTGTGTAAAATTCCTCTCTGAGCTTTCATAAAAATAAAAAATTCTTTCCCACAAATGATAGGAAGAAGTACTGCTGCAACAAAAATTTTTTGAAAATGTTTAAATATACAGTAAGAGATAATAATCGTACAAAAAATTTTTTGTTTTTTTCTATTTCGATTGTGACAAATTCTACAACAATATTCGTTATATAAGTTTACCTAAATGGCAAGGCTTGCAACCGCCTGTCGCGGCCAGCTAGGACAATGATGGAGCACCAAATAACTTAAATTCACTGATTGGTGAGTGATTTTTTCCATTCTCAAACACATCTGTTTTATGTTTTACTTTTGTTCGTTTGCGATTTTGTGTTTTTGTGAAAGTCTCGGAAGACTTATAAAACAACCTATAACTAACAGCCATTCCACAAATTTTTTCGCCATAGTAATTAAAATATAAACTATATTTTGCGCTCTCCAAGTGCGATGATATTGGAAAAGATCTGGACAAAGCAACAGAGTGCGAAGTTCAAAAATAACATCGTTTAATTCAAAATAAAAAACTTTTTATTTTTATGATTTGAACAAATATTAGTTAAATAGTTTAAAAGTTGATCGATTCAGTTGAATAATGTTGACTAAAATTCAATGTAGACCAGAACTTGATCCGAGTTTTGGTAAATATCAATGAACTTGGAATTCAAAATCCGCCATTTTCCCACACTTGCCAAGCCGACTGAAAGAGGAAATAGAAGAATTCCTCTCAGATCAAATATAAAATTATAAATTAAAATAAAAAAACAATTGATAAAATAAAAATTGATCATTGATCTAAAATACAGCTGGGTTGGCTAAAGTACACTATTGCCGAATATCTGTTTTCAATTTTAATGAAGTTTGCCAATAACTTTATGTGGTGCTGAAAAAAAAGGTTTCTGCAGGGCGGCCATTGTTATTTTAAGGTCTTAAATTTTTAATCTTTAAAAGAAGTGAAGCTTAATGTTTGAGTTCAACCCACGATTTGTGTGATTCTCAAAACTGGCTGAAAAAATATCATAATTTAAATCGTATAGTAATAAGATAATCATTTTGTTGAACATTCAAATCGCATTTTCTCTAGTGTTTTTCTGGCAGCTTTACCGATAGTTAAAGCAGGGTCTTTGTCAGAAATTGATTGGTCTGATCTGTGTCAACACAAAAATTGTGTTTTCTGTGAAAATTCAGAATTATTTATTTACTTGAAAAAAATGTGATCTGAATTTGTTAACATTTTTATTGAATTTGTTTCATAATTGAATTAAAATTAAAACATTGATTTCAAAAATGTTTTAGAATATCTTTGAATTTGAAAATTCGAATCGCAAAAATGGAACAAAAATATAATTCACCAATTATATGATTCAGTGGTTTTACAACTTTAGTTTTACACCACTGCCGAAGACCAAAAATGTACAGGATTGGAGAGATCTAAAATGTGAATAAGGTATGCGTGCTTAATGAGCAAAAACGAATTTTTTCCACACATTTTTTTTAAATTTAAAGCCATCGCCAAGATAATTTGTTTTTAATTTTAATGAAGTTTGCAAATAACAAATAACTTACATTTACAGTTACAAAATTTAATTGTGTGACATTTGTGGCTGTTTATGAAAGGTGCTTCCAATGACTCGAGTAATTCATAATAATGATAGTCTTTATTTCTTTATCTCGCTAACAAAAATATTTTTAAAAAATTAATTTTTGTTTGCATCCTCCAGAGCCAGAGAATGCTACGACAAAGCAAAAAAAAATAGTCAGGGAGTGAAAAAAAATACACAAAAGTACAGGTATTATGAAAATGTTACAATGTTATTAATTTAAAACTTAAAAGTTTTTTTAGATCAAAAATGGCAAAAAAATAATACAACTTTCCTGAATCCACAGATTAATGTCAAAATTTAACTTTAAAGACTTTTTAAAATTTATATTTTAGAATATTTGATCAAGACGGTGACAACGTTGATTTTGTTCATTACAAAAGAGCTTGTATCTCACAAAGTTGTCAAGCAGGGCAGATCGGACAAATTTCTCAGCTATCTTAGACAGGCAACACGTGAGCGATATAGGGCGGTGATTGGCAACATCAGCGCTGTCGCTTTTCTAAAAAATGGGTTTAAAAATTGCATTTTTCCATATGCTAGGAATTCGATCGGTCATGAAATATCCGCTCAAGATAAAAAGAAACTTCTTGAACAGACGTCGACAAAAATTGAAAATAAATAAACATAGTCGCTGTTTCAGTTTTTTTTTGTTAAAATCAAATTCTGTGAAAGGAAGGGAAAAGTAAAATTCAAGTTAAATCCAACAAACGATGATTGTTGGATTGTTAAATTTAAATGACAAACAAAATTCGTCATTTCTCCACTCTTGACAAATTGACTGAAATGTTGGAGGAATTTGACAGGATTTTTACTCATCAAAAATAATTTTCGAATGCGTTTGTATAGTTTATAGTGAAACAGTGAAAAAATCAAAGAAAAAATTTTTCTTTATTATAGCAATTTACAAACTATAAAGATTTACAAAAATTTAAAATTTGATGTAAAAAACCACTTGGTCGGCTAAAGTAGACCAGTGCCGAAAATTTGTTTTCAATTTTAAGGAAGTTTGCAAATAAGTTTGCAACTTGGAAGACGAAATCTATCGTTTTTTTTATACATTTGACAATCGGACTGAAATGTAAGATCATAACTTGTCTGATCAAAAATAAAATTAGAAAATGCGTTTATGTCGTTGATAGTGAAAAAATCAAAGCAAAAAATGAGTTTTACCTCAAATATTCGCGCCCATAACCCTCAAGCCTGCGAATTGATTGAATTTGATCACAAGGCGTCTTAAATTCATCTTAAATCTTAAATTTACCCTAGCTTCTCTGACCCACTTCTATGCCCCGGAAACTTGCAATAATGTCTTTGTGTATTTAAATAAATAAAATAAATATTAAATATTAAAATATTTTTAAAAAATTTGAAACAATTTTTCTGATGTTTACCATAAAAATGTTTTGCAAAATTCTAAGTAAAAATCAATTAAATTAATAACTTGACCGTTAAATTGGACGTTAACCGTAAAATAAAAATATTAATTAACATCCAACTATAAAGTTTTTGGATGATTTAAATGATGATGAAATTCCGGTATGTTGGTTATTAAACAATAATTTTTGGTCGGCTAAAGTATTTCTTGGTCGGCTAAAATACTGCGTGGTCGGCTAAAGTACACTTGTCCGAACCCCCCTAATATTATATGATTCGTAAGCGATATTTTGTAACATTTCGCGGCCTTAT
Organism: Steinernema feltiae; assembly: GCA_007213375.1. NCBI lineage: Eukaryota > Metazoa > Nematoda > Chromadorea > Rhabditida > Steinernematidae > Steinernema > Steinernema feltiae. The sequence continues at coordinate 10,580 of MQUG01001188.1, read as the reverse complement.
ATCTTCGGTCCCCTCTGTTGGGCTTCACTCAAACTTGGTATACGTCATCTGTAGGGGCGCAAATTTTTTTTTCCTGAGTTTTTTCGCGGTGGGACCATTTTACCAGTAATTGTCATTTTTTGCGTTTATCTGACTGTCTTTACGTCCGATGGCAGCGTGCGAACCGTTGTTCGATGCGTCTCGGGGAGGCGAATCCGACAATATATGTTTTTTGGTATTTTAAGTTGGGTCCTGGCAAGAAATTGGGAAATTTATGTCAATTTTGGACACGTGGCTACCAAAAACATCTTTTGTCAACGATTTTTCGAATTTTGTCTTCATTTTTGGATATGTTGTAGAGAAAGGATAGACGCACAGGATTTTATTTTTGAAATTCGAATCCAGACCCGAGATATTCCATGTTCCAGTTGGAGGTGGCAAGTTGAGAATTTCATCGATGTTGTGTCGCAATTTCTCGACTCAAAACCCGATGTTTGCAGCCTTTTGTGCTACAAACGCGTAATTGAGCTTAATGCTTTGGACCAGTTTGTGCTATGTTGTTTAAACTTTAGATTCGTCATCTCTAATGGCTAAAACTAAAAAATTCTGAAAATGTTTCGTGGTAGGACCCAAAAATTGCAAAATTAGGTTCTACGAGTTGGGGTGCAAGTGAGGTATCGTTCCAAAGCGCTTTTCGAGCTCTATCGAATGATGTAAGAAGTTTTGAGAAAATTTCTGAAAATCGGGGGTTCGTTACCTGCCGTGTTACCTGCTGCGCAGTGCTTGGAAAAGTAGATTTTGCAAGCAAGAGTGGAAAACTCCGAAAATTGGCTGCCTATTGCGTTGAGACCGTCGTGTGACCTGCTCCGCAGAGCTCTTGCGGTGAGGTGATCTGCTGCGCATGGCTTTTCCTCCGTATGACCTGCTGCGCAGTGCTGTACTTAGCGCGGCCAAACCACCGTGCGACCTGCTGCGCAGTGAGGTGCGTTACGAGCATCGTGTAACTGCAAATGGCCCCGTTGCCTTAACCTGCTTTGCAGAAGTGCCTAGACATGATTTTCGGGCTTCGTGTAACTCTTACCGGCCCCCGCAAACAAACGTGCTTCGCAGAACTATGCCTAGTGCCAAAAACTGTGATTTGATTCCAAAATTAATTCCAAAATTAATAAAAATTAATTCTGAATTAATTTAATTTAATTTAATTTGTAATACGCACCGACAATTATAAAGATCAGAGACAAATTAAAACACATAGAATGGTCATAAGAATTGGCGTAGGGTGGGAAACGAGTTTCCCGAGAAATGTCCCAACAATAGGGCCATCAGATCACTATCAACAGACACTACAGTACAGAACAACGGTCAAACATCGATAAACCAATAAGTTTCATCCAGGAAACGACGTCTCATTAAGCGGAAATCAATTGAAAGTGCCCGAGTGGCAAAGAGAACATCGCTTTCGAGAACATTGGCATTTCTGGACAAATATGCAATCAGAGAGGAAGACAACGTATGAATCATGAAGAGCCAACAGAGCGGAGATCTTAGACAGGATAAAATCAACTGACTAAAAAAGAAATCACTAAAAAAAAACAGCATATTTGATTGTTCGTAGGTACATAGGAATCAACAAAGCTTTACATTCGGCGGAAATCAAAGAGAAATCCCTTCCAAACAGACTCAGAGAACACTTCGGGTAAACGACAATTGATAACTGATAGGATCATAAGGCGGTCTGGTTGCGGGATGGGGTCGTGCGGGTGGGGGAACGGTCGGCAGCGATGTTTATGCTCTCAAAACAAAAGTGGCTCGGCGTCCAGCGGCGTCGTTAGCATCGCGTGAATCAGCTTTCGGCGTCGTAACAAGCGGGAATCGATAGAATGCGCGATGCGAAAAGTTCCCAACGAACGGCGAACAGAGATGCTCAGGACGGCGAAACTTCAGCGAATTCGATGATGAGTTGACATCGGGAACCATGGCGGAAAGACAGCAGCGAGGGACGAGAAAATTTCGGAGAAAGTTCGAATAATTGGAAGCGGGTCTTCTGTAGAGTAGACACCAAATAAGGTCGGATAGGCCAACGGGTAACAGGTCGTGAGAAACAGTCAGGGAAAGTCCAAACAGGAGTTCGAATAAGGTTCGCACAAGGAAGAGACGGAGAGAAAATGGCCGCAAAATGCGGCCATTACAACGGGGAGAGAGCGAACAGGGAGCCGACCATTCGCCACCGATGCACGAGATCGAATTGATGCACGAGATCGAATTGATGCACGAGATCGAATTCATTTTAAAAATGAGAACAAAGGGTGCAATCGTCTTACATCGTGACTTAAAACCGTTTTTTAATTTAATAGCAAAAAATTGTATGTTACATTTTCTTCCGTAAATAATTAATTGAAAAATTACTAATAATAAAATAATATTACATTTTCTTCCGTTTAAAATACCAAACTTAAAAAATTATTCATTGAAAAATTACTAAATAATAAAATAATGCCTTCCGGTGATCATGTCACTTCGCAGATTGAATAAACGGTGGGGCGGTATCGATTGCAAAAATTATTGTAATATATAACTATGTAACTAAACTTATTTAACTAAACTTTTAGAGTAAAAGTGTTTTTACAATTCATTTGTCGGAATTGTAGCTAAAAGGACTTTATACTCTTGTCAGCGTATGCAAAAGGATCCCAAATTGAAATATAAAACAATGCCTTTTGGTGGTCATGTCAGATACATTATTAGCATGCAAAAAAAAAGAATATTAAAAAAATAATGATAAATAGTGAGCAGTGGCTGTACACAAAAATTTGTTCATATAGTCAAATTTAAAACAAGTTGTTGGTAAATGTACGGCACTGTTGTATGACACTGAAAACCTACAAAAAATGACAGAGCTTTTGTATGGTGTATTATTTGCAAAAATTAAAAAAAAAACGTGCTGAAAATTTGTCGTTAAAACGAGTTAGGCGCTGTTACATTTTCAAAAATTTAAAATAAAAAAACGTAATACAACAATTGAACTATTGAAACTTGCGTATTGGCGTTTAAAAATTCTCAAAAACGTCACAAATAATTTCAGTCAGGAATATTTTTCTGTCAGATATTTTTAATTTGAATTGAATTGGAAGAAAAATTGAACAAAAAATTCTTAAATTTTACGTTAAAGCGTTAATTGAAATTTTTGCGAAGCACATAAAATATTTTGTTTCAAAAGTCTGATTCGTTGAATGAAAGTAGAAACAGGAAGCTGCTGCAAAAATTAATAGTGAAGTCTAAGAAATAGTCTTAAAGAATTTGATCGGAGAGAATAACGTCAAAAAGTTAAAAGTGTTAAAAAACCGAAACAAAATTCCAATTCGTGTGAAAATAGGTTAAAATCAGAAAAACAGCTTTTCACAATCAGTGCCCCACCAAAAAAGTTCTACGTCCAAAACTGCTTTCGAAACTTTCGAAACGAAACGAAAAACAAAACTTTCGAAAACACAAACAGCTGTTATAGAAAAAGGATTTCTCGTTTGTGGACTCAAAAGTTTGGTCACGAAACGCTGGGGAATAGGCTAAAGCGCAAGAAAGTATTGTTGCCGACCAAAAAAATCTTTAACTAATAAAACTCTTATCAATCAATTTGATACGCAAAAACGAGTTTTTGAAGAACAAACCGGTTTTATTCAGGTGAAACAGACGAATTTAGAAAAAAAATATTCTGAAAATAAAAGTAAAAGTATTACAACATATTTTAAACAGTAAAAAAAACACTTATTATTTCTCTGAATAAAATTCAACCGACAATTTAATCACGATAATTGGTAAAAGCTGTTGGTAAATGCTCGAGCTCAACGGACTAGAAATTTATGAAAAAACGATTTTTCTAAACATTTGTACACTATTTCAAATGAATTGAAACTGAAAATCGTACGGTTTTAGCCTTCTTTGAATTTTTATTTTCTTTTAGTCTGGCCAGTTTGGAGCCTATATCACAAAAATTCAAAATTTTCAACGACTGGCGTCTGTTTTAACGAAATATTTTTTTGTGGTTTCCTGCTAACTTGCGGTTAAACTTGGGCTTAAAGTCTGGCGTTGGGGCCGATACAAATGTCAAACCCCAAAACAAATCTAGGATTTTTAAATCTTAAACCCGAATGAACTGCTTAACTCCATAAACTTCTTTAGGTTATTTCTGCTGATCTTAAAATGGGTCGATTCGAAAAGCTAAGCGTTGATTAATAACTAAAACTAGTAATGTATTTTTTTTTAATTTCTATTTCAAGGCGTAACAAAAATTGCAACGAAAAAACGTGTATTCTGTAAATAAAGTATACACTGCAAAACACTGCACTGCAAACATACTGTCAATAAACTGTTAAAATTGTCACTATTCAGTTTAATAAAATAAGCAACAATTTTTTGAAGGTGAGAAAGCCCAGGAATACATAATTGATTTCGAGTTAAATTTAAAAAACTTTTGCAAAATTTCAAAGATTTCCAAATGTTTCGCTTACTTAGATGGTTTGCAGTTGAACAATCAAAAATTTAAAAAATCACATTTTGACAGTTTAAGAATACTGGATGACATGTTTCGGATAGACGACGCCTTAAAAGTTGTAAATCGATATGTAAAAGTAAAAAATGCACAAAATGCACAAAAAATTTTAAATGGTGTTTAGTAATGAAGTAGCTTATTCTGAATTTAAATTTAGATTTCAATTAAAGCCGAATTAAAATTACGAAAAAATCAAAATTTTACTGAAAACTAAATAAACCTCATTTCAAACATTCAAAAACAAAAACTCCCGCCCACAAAACTTGGTTTGGGTTCCTTGATTTAGTATGAAAAAGAAATAATAATAAAAACCAGCTCTGACTGGTTAAACAGTCAAAAAAGCCAAAATGTCTTAATAAGGGAAAAAAGCACACTCCTTCAAAAATTTTATCCAATAGTTTGAGAAGATTAATGTAATCACCTTACAAGTGATAGGTTGAGGAACCAAACCAAAAACGTCTTTTTGTTTAAATTTAGTGTGATTTTTTGGGACTTTTTCCGCTGTTAATCGAGTAATCCGAAAACAATCAAAAATCGTTATTAAATAATAGTCTACACTGTGTCCATATTAGTCTTCTCTTTTTTTTCTTTTAGTCTGGCGAGTTTGGAGCCTATATTGGATCGCAAAAATTCAAAATTTTCAGGGCTACAATGATTGACGTCTGTTTTAACAAATTTTTTTCTTTTGGCTTTTCTGCTAACTTGCGGTTAAGATTGGTCTGGCGAGCTAAAATTTGGCTTTAAGTCTGGCGTTGAGGCCTATACACATGTCAAATCCCAAAAAATCTAGGATTTTTAAATCTTAAACACGAATAGCTGCTTAATTCCTTAATTCCTTAAACTTCTTTAGGTTTTTTTCTGCTGATCTTATAATTGGTCGATTCGAAAAGCTAATTATTCTGTGAAAGCGTTAAATGCTTAAACTTGTTCAGATTTCTTGCATTTTCCCAAACTAAATTTTCCCACACACCTTTCTTGAACGTTCTATAACATTTCAGTTCATACTGTCAACTAATGTTTAAAACAAATAACTTGATGGCGGCTCACTACTTCAACAAAAAATACTACAAATGAATAAAAATAATCAAAAATAATCAAAAAGTACACATTATTTCCAGGTAAAAAATAAAAAAATCCTCTCGTTTCTTTCTCGGAAGCGTTGATTAATAAAAAAAACTGGTAATCTATTTTTTTAAGTTTCCATATCATAACAAAAATTGCTTGCAGAACAAACGATGTTAAAATTGTCACTATTCAGTTTAATAAAATAAGCAACAATTTTTTGAAGATGAGAAAGCCCAGGAATACATAATTGATTTCGAGTTAAATTTTAAAAAAACTACTCTACTACTAAAACTACTAAAAAACTCTACTAAAAAACTACTACTAAAAAACTGCTTTTCGAAAATTGAGCCTGATTATAACTAATTTTTGTCATTAAAATTGATCTATTTTCTTATTTGCAAACATTATTAAAATTGTCTTTTAGTACGAGCTGGCCATGTTAAATTTTTTTAATTTAGTTAAATTTTTAAAAGAAAATAGCTTTATTTGGCCAGAAATGCACAAAAATGAAAACTGGCTGGCGACAGGCACATGGAAGCGTATTTTTGCAAATCATCGACACTCTTGTAGTTTAAATATTTTGTTGACAATATAAACTGAAATCTTTTAGAAAAAAAAAGAAGATTTTTGCCAACGCAAGACAGATTTTTTGAGCAGCAAAATATCAAGCCTATTAATGTTCGTTATGTTTTCTTTTTATCACAGAAGCAAAGTTTCAAACTGTTCACATTGTGAAAAGCAAAAATAAATCGTTTACATTTTTCCTGCTTTTTACACCTCGCTTGGTATATCCACAGATTGAACAACCCTGACTATAGTTTGTTTGCCTGTCGTATTTTTTTAAATAGTTTTTTTGTGTACTGTTTTACTACGCTCTCGTGTTACTCATGAAATGAGTTAAATATTTTTGAGAATCACACTCTTCTTGAAGTCTGTCTTTTGGATAGCAAAAACTGTAAGCATCAAAAATCAAAATGACTTTTATTTTTTCATTCATTTTTATTGAAAGAATTCACGTTATTCACACGAGTTTAAATTATTTTTGGCATGGGGGAGTACCTAAATTGCTCATGATTTTTACACCTCTCTTGGCATATCCAGATTGAGCGACCCCGACTATAGCTTGCTTGTTTGCACCAACACTGCATCGATCAAGAAAGTAAACAAATTTCTATTCATTTTAAAAGTTTTTTTGACAGCAAAATGGGGTTTAACAGAGTTTTAACAAACTTTTGCCGCAAAGGCTATTGCAATGTAGTGTGGTGCAATGAGGTCGAACAAATTCGAACGGATGTTTTTTGGAAGCTTAGATGAAATTAGACCAAAATGACGTTTTCTTCTTGTTTAGTCCATTGTCAGAAAATGCTTGTTTGAAAATTAATTTGGAACCTTTTAAACGAGTTCACATAATGTTGAACCTAATAGTTTCAATGTAAAACCTAATTAATATTTTGTTTTTCTCGTATATTTTAAAAATATTTAAAAAAAATATTTTGTTAAACTGGCATAAAATATTTTATTAAACATGGTTATACTGGCACTCTGAAAGTCACTTTTTGGGCGACAAGTGTGTAATGGCATTTTTGTGCATTTTTTACTTTTACATATCGATTTAAAAACTCATTTACAATTTTTTAGGCGTCGTCTATCCAAAACATGTCATGCAGTCTTCTTAAACTGTCAAAATGTAATTTTTTAAATTTTTGATTGTTCCGGAGAGCAACTGGAAACCATCTAAGTAAGCGAAAAAAATTTTTAAATTTTACGTTAAAGCGTTAATTGAAATTTTTGCGAAGCACATAAAATATTTTGTTTCAAAAGTCTGATTCGTTGAATGAAAGTAGAAACAGGAAGCTGCAGCAAAAATTAATAGTAATAGTCTAAGTAATAGTCTTGAAGAGTTTGATCGGAGATAATAACGTCAAAAAGTTAAAAGTTTGTTAAATTTCACTTGCAGTAAAATACTCAAAAATTGCTGTAAATTGGTTGAAAAATAAATTGATTAGTTTGAGTTTCGATTTAAAAAATAAAATTTTGATTTCATTTATGAAATGCTTCTGTTTCTGTTAAAAACCCGAAACAAACCAATTCGTGTAAAAATAGGTTAAACTCAGAAAAACTGCTTTTCACAATCATTTCCCCACCAAAAAAGTTCTACGTCCAAAACTGCTTTCGAAACTTTCGAAACGAAACGAAAAACAAAACTTTCGAAAACACAAACAGTTATTGAAAATGACTGAAGCTGTAAATATTTTTTTGATTACAAAATTAAAGAAATGTCTTACTACCAGTTCACAAAACTGTATGGGTTGAGTAAGAGGAGTAAGAGAGTAAAAAGCGTTCAACACAAAGCTAAAAAAAACTGTTCTGACATCATTTAGGGCCTTCAAAAATGTTATTTTATGTGTTTTGTTAACAAGCGGTGCGCGATAAATCGTCGAGCCGATAAAACTATAAATAATGAAACAATTAGTAACGTTAAATTCAACTATTTGATTGAGTTTGAATTTATTTATACATATTTGATGTTATTAATTTGATAAAGAAACTGAAATTCGGCAAAACTGTTTTGAAATCTGTGGCATCTGACAGGGTAGTACAGATCAATCAATCAATTGAACAGGTAAATCAGGTAAAAATCAATTAAATTAAAAACTTGACCGTTAAATTGGACGTTAACCGTAAAATAAAAATATTTATTGACATCCAACTATAAAGTTTTTGGATGATTTAAATGATGATGAAATTCCGGTATGTTGGTTATTGAACAAAAATAAAATTACAGTTCGAGCGAAAAAGAAAAGAAAATCACGTATGCGTAGTTCAATTACAATCAAGGTGTCCGACTGCACTGAAGAGTAAGTTAAATTAAAAGCTGATTTCTGTTGAACTGAACTGAAAGTTGAACAAAAATGATAATATTTTAAAATGATTAATGATAACAAGAGAAATAAAATGATAACAATTAAAAAAGTAAACTCGTTTTGTTGTTGTAGATTTAAGAGCACTACGCAATGGTCAATCAATAACTGGCAGAATTTTTTACATTTGTTACATTCTGTTACACTGGTTACATTTTTCAAGTAAAAAGAACACCCCGCACGAGTTTTGGAAAAATTAACATTTTTAAAAAGACCAACTTTTACCAAAGACCAAAAGACCAAAAGACCGAATTGAAGCATTTACGAAGCCATTCTTTGCGATTTGGAAATATTTTGAATTGTAAACGTTGTAAAAGCTACCAAAATTTGCGTAAACTGCAAGACATCAGACCGAATGAGAAGAGTTAAGCAAACAAATATTTTACAGTTTCATTTGACACCCATTAATTGCGCAATTAGTGCAAAATCAATCTCAATCTTAATGTTAAAAATTCCTCATTGCGAAGATATGTTTGCTTTTTCAGAATCTGCCACCGATTTTCCCGAGAACCCGCTCGAATTTACCGAAACTCTTGAGAGCTTCATTCAATGTCTCATCATCACGAAGAAAGACATCCTTCAGGCCGCACAGCAACTTTCGTCTGTCCTCAGCCCTCTCGGTCCTCCTACGATGAACAAAATTACACCGCCCAATTCCAAGAAAAAGAAGAAGAAACCCATTCCTCTGTGTGAGTGTCTCTCAATTCCCTGTTTTAATGTAACCGTTATCTACGTTTGATCCATTTCTGTGTTTTCATAACCAATTGTCTTATCTCTCCGTTCGATCTATCTGTTTTTCCAATGTTTCCGTTCAATCAGCGAATCCACCCAATCGAATTCAATCTTTGAATCGAATTCGAACCCTACGCACCTTTATCGTTTTCCTATTTGAGATCCTACTTTTTATGTATTATGCATAAATGCGTATGCGTAAATCAAATCAAATTAAATTAAATTAAATTAAAAAAAGACGAATCAATTTGAAAAACGTTGAATAATATTGAATCGGTGAATAAAGCATTTTTTTGTGAATAATTTTTGTTTTTGCTGGTTACAAGAAGGCGATTTCGCAAAATATTCACTTAAATAAAATAAACTAGAATAGTCACGCATAAAAATTGCGCTGTTTCAGGCCTCTAAACACAATATTTTTTGCGCTAATACCAGTAAAAATGAGAAAACCACGACGACCACGAAGCCAATGTAGTAGATGGTTTTTATGTAATTTTTTCTATGATTTCTATTAATGAGCAGAGGCCGAAAAATGCAGGGCGCATTGTGTACGAGTTCAAAAAAGCACCCAAATAGGAGTTATTGTAAGTCAAAACAATTGCTCTTTTCACGTGGTAGCACTCGTTTCATTTGGAAACATCGACAATTTACCGAAGTTGTGAGAAGAGGAGGTGCCTACAGGGTAAACAATAAGTTCTGTCGAAAAAAAAATGCTAAATTTCGAAATGTTTTATGACTTAATGCGCTTACTTTAGTCGCACTCTCCATCTCTTTTTTAATCAAGTCTCGTTTCTGTTAGCTAAGCATTTTGAATAACAAATTATCAATCTATTTAATTAATAATCAATTAAATGCAAAAAATTCAAAAACCTCTAAAAAGCGCAATCTTAACGACGCAAACGCTAACCGACCCTTCTCCCCGTTGACTCTTTCGTTCTATCTTTCTGTTTGTCTCTTTATCCTCTGTTTACACTTACGGATAACTCCATTTGTCCTATCACTGTTGTGTTAATCACTTTTTCGTTCAGCTTATCGAACCTGGGTTTTCCACCCACCCCTACGCACCATTATCGTTTACTTATTTTCCGATCAAACTGTTCTCTTGAAACATGCAATATTGTCTGTGCGTATACCAATTAAATTAAATTAAAACCTATTATTTAGCATTCGCATTTCTAGCATTTTTAATATAAGCACGTTTCTATCAGGAAAACACCCAGTTTTAAAGTTACTCGATTCGACAATGCCTACAAAATAAAAAAAAATTATTATTTAAAAATAATTTAAAAAAAAATTAGAATGAGAATTATTTGAAAATGTCTCTGCGTTATTTGAATCTG
>MQUG01001186.1:0-17746 GCA_007213375.1 Steinernema feltiae | reverse complement strand
TGGCGTCCGATCTCCTCAGATACGCAATCCTTGCGATCGGTCTCCTCAGCATGTCAATGCTACTAGCGAACACAGTGCTGTTCAACTTTACTGTTATTTGCATGAAAGCGGACGATCGAGGGATGACATCACTGAACGGTAAATCATCGGCAATTGATCCAAATTCAGAAATTTTGCCTTCAGAATCGCGCTACTACTCGCCGACCGAAGAAGGCTGGATCATGTCGATGACTTCGGTTGGCAATATTGCCGGCACTCTGCCGGCCATTTACCTAACCGATCACTTTGGCTTGCGCAAAAGCTACACTCTGTTTGGCTTCGTGTCCGGAATTTCGACGATTTTGTATCCAATCGCGGCTAGCAATATCTATGTTGCGCTATTGGTTCGATTCGTGCAGGTAACATTGGGCTAATCGGGGTCGTAAAGGTAAATTTCTGACTTTAGGGCTTTGGAATGGCATGTGCGTTTGTAGCTATGGGAATCATTCCGATGGAATACGGTGGAGACAAAGGAAAAGGCTTCTTTGTGACTGTTCTGACCTGCAGCTATCAGGTAGGTGCTCTCGACTGTGGCGTTTAGGGTGGGATAAGCTTATTCATCTGCAGATTGGACCATTCTCAACCATGCCCATTTCTGCTGGTTTCTGTGGCTCTTCTCTTGGATGGCCAGGTGTTTATTACCTGTTTGGGATGGTTACTGTAGCTCTGTTTGCTGTATTTGCGGTAATCTACAGAAATACGGCCGAAGCGCATAGGTAAATCCAGACATCTGCGATTAATACGCAAAAATGACGCTTTAGGACACCGTCAACAGCGAAGGTTGTTCCAAAAATTGAAGAAGCCGAACAAGAGACTAGTAGTACTAAGGAGTTGGTTCCCTATAAGGAGATCTTCACAACGAGATCGATTTGGGGAATTCTGACAACTGGATTTGGCGATTCGCTCGGATATTTTGTGTTCTTCCTCTACGGTCCTATTTACGTCAACAAGGTGAGCTTAGGTTTGGGGAGGTTTTACGAGACGACTAGAAAAACACAACAAGGCGCTGATAAGAACTCGCGATTAGATCATAAAAAGTCGGAAACTTGCGAATCGCTGTTCTCTGCGAGTTGAAGGTTACAGCGGTGCAAATGATTGATTGGTTGTCCGTCCTGTAGAGAAATTTTGATCAATTTGTTGCCTTGCTAGCTCAAGCTTGCCTGGTAACCAGTGGATATTCAAAAACGCGTGTGTTTAAGCAAAAATGCAAAACCAAAGTTTGACGAACTGATGCTTACATGCACCAAACGCCGCCATAACATTAGCGCACCATATTTCCGCTCTAAAACCGCGGTGAAAACTGGATTTGGTTCTCTTAGATTTCACAAAAACAAACTGTAAAATCTGCGATCAGACTTTATTCGAGCTCACAACTATGCCGGAGTTTGGGCGGGTCCTATGTCTGGGACGAAGCGAATTTTTTGCTCGCTGCGCAACCCAAAAGTAGCTAAACACAGTCTGTGTCAGTTCCTAGGCCTTCGCCTAAACCAGTTATGGTATTCTTAGCGTAGAGCCTAAATTGCGACTTCAAAACAACATGACGTGAGAACAGCAAACTCAGCTGCCTTCATTTGCAAGTGTGATTGAAAATGCAGTTGAAGAACCGTTGAAATTACCGTTCAAGTTCGATTTTTCCGGCTCTAAAACGAATTACACAAAGTTCTCCGAAAACACGAATTACTCTCAGACTAACTAGGTCGGTTGATTCAGGTGCTCAACTTTGAAGTCGAGAAAACCGGCGTCTTCGCCGCTGTTCCTTACCTCGTCTCGATGGGAACCAAATTCCTCGGCAGCGTCTTCCTCTACAAGGGCAGCTGCATGAGTGAACAACTCAGGATTATGCTGTTTACCGTATCCTCGCAAGCGATCATGTCCGTCAACTTCATTATTCTAACGATTCTCTCCTCAACGATGCCACTTTTGGCCGAATTGGTCTTCACCGTTACTATCGCTGTCAGCGGTCTTCATTTCATTGGAATCATGAGCGCTGCCCAGATTGTAGGCTAGAACTACCGTAATCCGTTCACATGTTGCTTTCAGGTATCTCAAAAGTACACACATATCATCTCCTCTGCGATCGCAGCTCAAGAGAGCCTTATTGGCCTGCTATTGCCGCCGTTTGTGTCGCTGATCGCTCCGAATCACAATCCTTCCGAGGTGAGCGCTTGTTTTCACTTTTTTGCTTCAAATGGAACATTTCAGTGGGCAATGGTGTTCTACTACATCGTCGGCGTCTTGGTGCTGACGAACATATCGTTCGTTGTTCTGACTAAAATAAAACCGGCCAAGTGGACGAAAGACGAGGAAAGTAGGTCGGAAGAAAGCGAAATGAGAGTGAAACGGATAGATTGTTAATTTTAGTGTATAAAGTAATTATTTGACATGTCGCTTTTAAAATTTCTAAACATTTTGAACATCCTGGGAAATTTAAAAAAAAATATTAAGCTTCTCGGGGGTTCGAGCTTTGAAACCTTTGAAAAACTTGAAATCGATCTGAGAGTTACAGTACGAGTGGTCCCTTAGTATTATGCTGTACCATAGATAAGAGCAGATAAGAGATATCAGTGCCAGTACCGGACAAATGAAGACTGTGGGCTGGCTACTTTTTATTTCAAACGTTCAAACTAAATAAAACGCCATTTGATAACATTTCACAAGTTCCAACTTGTCTTGCTCGTACCAAATAAATTCAGCGCACTCTGTTTTCAGCAGAAAATGCCACTTTTGCTCGTGACACGACGTTTCCGCGCAACCGTTACCGCGCAAACCGCGGAATTTAGAGCGCAGTTTTGCGCGGTAAACTTTTTACTGCTCTTCTTTCGACTTATTTATTGCGCGGCAACGGTTTGCGCGGAAATGTCATGACGCTTTGTCATGACGAAAGAGAGTTGAACACCAAAATACCGAATTTTCGATGTTACCTGAGTTGCAGTATTATCAGGAGCGAGATACTGTACTAGAATAGGCAGCAGAATGCCACAAATGCTGTTCTCAAATGAGACAACGGAGGTGAAGATGTAGTTGAACTTTGAGCGAACTGAAATACTCAAAAACTAAGGTTTAAATATCAATTTTGAGGTTACCGTCTAACATCCACACATCAAACCAATGCAGGTCAATCCGTTGAACACAACAGCGAATTGCGCTCTAAATTGCGCGGTAACCGTTTGCGCGATAACGGTTGCGCGGAAATGTCATGACGCCACTTTTCGACCTATCTCGGACACTTGTGCAATCTATGATAAATTTTGGAAAAATTTGTTTATTTCGCGACTTCGGGATAGGTGCATTGTGCGTCGCAATGCAAGTTCATCTAATTGCAGCCAGTAATCGTTGGTTTCAAAAACTTTTTCAAGGTGGTTTCGGGTTTCTGTGCGTTTTCACTAAGGCAGCCAAGTTGAAGTAGCAAAATGTTAAGAGGCATTTAGCATTTGTTATTGCAAGTTCACTTAGGTTCACAGGCAACAAGTTTGATGCACTCTCCGTTTGATCCATTCGCCAATTGACAAAAAACTTCCTCGATCGTCTCTCATTACGTGAACTCTTTGCCTCTAGAGTGAGTTGTTTGTGTCATGTCAATCGAAAGGACAACCGAAAGAACTGTTTTGGTTGAAGGCGCATCAACTTTTGTGGAACAGGAATGATGTGGGCGCGTTAGGCGTTTGCTATCATGATCTTTAAAAGTCGTTGTTTGTTTGATCGGCGCAAAGGAAGAAGTGGCCACGTTGGGATCGTCATTCTCGCAGTTTTCACATGAACAACAGAAGGCATCTTCTTGGAGGGTTTGGCTCATTGAAACATCGCTTATTAACCTGTCAAATAGCGCATTTTGCTCTCAAAATTCCTTCGAGTTGCCCCTTGCACATGTGAGAGTCAAAAACAGTAATTGCGAGAGTGTAACCTACAGACCGGTTTGCTCTCGTTTGCTATCTATTTAAAATAACAAAAAAAATCATTTTAGCAACATTTCCTGTATTTTTAGTGCTTGATTCTAGCTGCAAACGGAGCGCATATCAATCTTGCTCTCCGACATCGTCTCCTATTACACCGTTGGTGGAAACATAAACCGCTTTTTACGACTTTCTCCACACAAAAAAAGCCATCAAATCCCACAGTAGACGTATGTAACATGACCCTCAACATTGCCGCTTTTTGCGTTGCGCAGGAGTTCAGAAGAACATGATTCAGAAGCGTCTTTTTTAAACTTTTTCAGTTCAGCGTTTGATGACGACAATCGGTCGGCGGCGGTACACACGCGCGCTCATCGCCGCCCCCCGCGTTTCCTTCCATAACAGCGAGCACTTTGAAGGCGAAGTTTCAGTTTAGTGCTGCGTTTTTATCGGTGCGATGGCGCAAAAACTCCTCCGCTATGTGATTCTCGCCCTCACGCTGATCACCATGACGATGCTTCTGGCTAATTCTGTTCTGTTCAATTTTACCGTAATTTGCATGAAGCCGGAGAATAGACATAAAGAGCTCGTTAGCGAAGCGAATGGTAAGTGTTTATCCTAGGAGGAACGAGGGATTACGGTAATTTCAGCTACATCAACGCGATTCTACACCTCAGCCGAGGAGGGCTGGATTATTGCCGCTTCGTCGGTTGGACTCATTTGCGGAACGTTTCCGGCCATCGTCATGACAGACAAACTCGGTCTACAGCTTAGTTTTACCGTATTCGGGTGGCTCTCTGGCTTGTCGACCATTTTGTACCCGTTTGTGGCTAGTAATATGCCTGTAGCGTTGATCGCTAGATTCGGCCAGGTGAGACCTATTGCCACTACAGCCACAGTAACCCTCTCGTTAAGGGTTTTGGCATGGCGAGCGCCTTTGTAGCAATCGGAGTGGTGCCCATAGAGTACGGTGGAGACAAGCTGAAGGCGTTCTTCCTGGCTGTGCTGACCTGCAGCTACCAGATCGGTCCTTTCTTGACAATTCCCTTTTCGGCGCTCTTCTGCTCTTCGTCGATTGGATGGCACGGAGTTTACTATCTCTTTGGCGCCTTCACCGTGCTGGTCTTCTTGATATTCCCCGCGTTCTACCGTAACCCAGTTCTTAAGAAAAGGTACAGGAATCTATTATACAAACGAAAAGAAGCTTTAGAGCACATCCTAATTCAGGATTCTCAAGTCCTAAATCAAGCCCTAACCATCCTTAATCACCAAAGCTCATTTCAGATCAAAAGTCGTTCCGAAAGACAGCGAAGACGACTGCGAACTTCCGGAGAAAAACGTCGGCGCGCCTTACAAAGCCGTGATGACGTCGCGCTCCGTTTGGGGAATTTTGTTTGCCAGCGTTGGCGACTCACTCGGCTTCCTAGCGTTCTATCTCTACGGACCAATCTACGTACACAAGGTACGCGCGTGCGGTCAAGCGTTGACCGGTCAGAAACAACCTAAATTTGGACTTTTTGCGATGCACCGCAGTGCGATTTTGTAATCTGTGTGTCTTTATGCGATTGACGCGCGTTGACTTTGATGAAACTGACGCTGTCGGCGCTAATTTCGGACACGAAAACACGTTTTTCCGAGTCGTTTCCACTCGCTCAATTGCAGAGAATTGCGGGGGAGCCTTTAAGCTTTATGGGGTTCAACGCAATTTCTCGAAAAAACCCTCATAAACCGAACATACGAGGTTTCCAGACATATATCAATGGCTAACTTTGTAGGTTCTTCACTTTGGAGTCGAGAAAACCGGATTGCTGGCCGCGCTTCCGTACGTCGTTGGAATGGCGAGCAAATTCCTCGCGGGCATCTTCATCCACAAAAGCACTTTCATGAAATCGCCTCTCGGAATCTTGAGTTCCACTGCCGGTCTACAAGACGATCATGACCGTCAACTTCTTCCTGCTGCACGATTCTAGCGCCAAGAAATCCGATCCTCGCAGAAGTGATACTGATTATCACTTCCGCCGCTAATGGATTCCATTTTATGGGTCTGATGAGCGCAACGCAGATTGTAAGTCTTACAATCAAAGATTCCAAGATTGCAAAAATCGGGTTCAGATCGCTAAGCAGCACACCTACATAATCTCATCAGCGATTGCGGCCCTAGAAAGCGTTGTAGGACTCATCCTGCCGCCCTTTGTGTCCTACGTAGCTCCTGACCACACTCCCGACCAGGTAACCCAAACAAGCTCGCCTGCAATTGCCTAAAATGAACCATTTAGTGGGCGATAATCTTCTATTACGTGGCCGGAATCCTTGCGCTCTCCAACGTCCTCTTCCTCGTGCTCACAAAGGTGAAAGTGGCGAAATGGGCGGACGACGGAAGCAGCGATACCCCCACGAGAAGCTCGATACAATCAGCGTTCTCAGCTTTGCGACCAAACATTGATGCGACAATTCACACGTTCTGTGGAAATGACGATGACGAGACAGCTTTAATTCTGTTGATTTCTTTTGTTTTTGTAAATAAACGTCCTTCTTTGAGTACGGTAGTTGTGTACAGGTGTAAAAACACATTCACGACACGGCCAGTTCGTGGCCAGTCTTCTGAGAAGCTAAATTTCAACATTCAACATGCTACCAGCTGTTCATAAAGCGTGGTTTGGCAAAGACCACCAAAATGTCAACCTCTACCTGTCAAATAACATGAGCTTGTGCTTCATCTTATTGTTTCCTGACATTTTTTAGCTTCCAAATTGAACTATCAAAGGTCAAAGTCGGTCGTCTTCGTCGGTCGGCGGCTATTTTTGAACACTTCCGCTGTAGTACTATATTCGATGAAATTGACCTCCGGTTTGTTGCGCGTTCTATCATCGATTCGACGACGTCTCTCCGATTGCTTTATAGACTTTGGGTTAACTGTAGTCAAACGCTTGAGAACCCCACTTTTGAGTCGTTAATTCCCGTCGCGCTCATCGCAAACTACGTTTCATTGTGATCGTTCAACTTTCGGCGTCAATTAACTCGATTTCCAGATGATAGACCGTTGATCGTTAAGCGCAGAGCGAGCACTGAAGTGACCCCGTTTTAGGGAATCTCTGAGGAGAGGGACCAAGTCGATTTAACTTTTTAAGACGTGCACTCCTGCAAAGTCGCAAAAATTTCAGCTCGATCCGAATGAATCGACGCAGATTTTGTGAAATCGTCAAATTCTCACGTTTTACCAACTTGAAAACAAGCCCTTCGGGCTGCACGTCATCTCTTGATCTTGTTTTCGGTCGTGCGTGCGCACGTACCCATCCGCTCAATTCAAAATTTGTTCCAATTTGACGTCACTTCCGCTATCTTCGCAATCGGCGAACAAACCGGAAATGACGACCAAACAACCGACCAACTCCAGTTCAAAACACTTTCTGCTTTCAGCTTCCAAATCTCAACGGATTAACTCATCTTCATCCGCATCGATCAGCGAGATAACTATGATGACAACGACGCCGCATCGGTCACACACACACGACGAAGAACCCGTTTGACTCTTCAATCAATAGTTCACGCGAACCTTCGCGGTCACCCTTTCGCCTTGTGATTTGGTAACCGATACTCTACGCCTCTACGAATTACTGCTAATGGCTTCTGAACTCTATCGCTATGTGATCCTCGCGACCACTCTCGTCACGATGACTATGCTAATCGGCAATTCCGTGTTATTCAATTTTACCGTAATCTGCATGAAACCGGAGGAGCGGAGTGGTTATTCGATCAACGGTAAGCGTAAGGATTGATCGGAGTTGCCCAATAGTGCAATTTTGAGATACGAGGTTCTACACCGCAGGCGAAGAAGGCTGGCTGATAGCTGCCTCGCCAATCGGTCTGATTCTCGGAACCGCGCCAGCTATTTTCATGACCGACCAGATTGGAATGAGACAGAGTTTTTCATTTTTTGGACTGATTTCCGGACTCTCGACTGGAGCTTTTCCACTCATGACCAATGAGATCTACTCGGCTGTGTTTCTTCGCTTTGCTCAGGTGGGCGTTGTGTTTGAGATTTACTAATGCTCGGATTTTAGGGAGTAGCCATGGCTAGTGCGTTTGTGGCCATTGGAAATGTTCCAATTGACTACGGTGGCGTGAACGGCAAAGCGTTGTTTCTGTCACTTCTTTCGTGTGCTTATCAAGTAAGTTGAGTTGATGCTTCCTTCTGTAATTCCTACAAAAATGATAGTCTTGGAGCGTTTTTTCAGAAATTGATTGCTTTATAAGTGTTTTGACAAGTGAATGCATTTTCAAACTAAAAAAATAATAATTTTCGACAAAATAGCGCCTCAACCCAGCATATGTTTAGTCAATTCAAGCTGCTCTGAGCTAAGAAAGCTTTTTAAAAAAAACTAGAAAATTGGCAAATCTTCGTTCCCAACTGGCGGCGATATGCATCAAGCTGTTCGCGTCTACAATTACCGTCTTTGTTAACGTAATCGCGTCTGCCGTTTCAGCTCGGCCCCATCGGAGCAATTCCAACCTCAGCTGCGTTCTGCTCATCGGCTATGGGGTGGCAGGGCGTCAACTACCTCTTCGGATTGATCACTCTTGCAGCTTTTGCGGTCTTCTTTTTGATCTACAAAAATGTCCCTCACAAAACGAGGCAAGTAGCATTTTGCTAAATAAGCCATTTTTTATAGCTTTCAGGTCAATTTCAACTGCCAAAGTTCTCCCCTCTGAGGAAGATCTACCGAGATCGGTCAGTGAAATACCGCCATACAGAGAGATCTTCACTTCTGGCGCCGTATGGGGCATCTTCAATACTGGAATCGGTGATGCTCTAGCCTTTCTGGTGTTTTTCTTCTACGGACCGATCTATGTCAACAAGGTAGATTAAATCTTAAATGCTTCAGTTGCTGATACGCCTCTTTAGGTTCTGCACTTTGAGATAGAGCAAACGGGAATTCTAGCAGCGCTACCGTACCTCGTCTCCATGATTGCAAAGATGCTAACGGGTGTGTTTTTGCACCGAACGACCTACAAAGACAGCCCGAAAGCGGTCTACTACTCGAACATTGTGCTGCAAGGAATCATGACCGTGAACTTCTTGGTCTTGATATTCCTCGCCTCGGACAAACCGATGTTGGCCGAATTCCTCATCGTTTTCACGGTCACCTTGGCAGGAATGCATTTCATCGCGATGATGAGTGCTGCGCAGATTGTAGGTCGCAGATCCTTTGTGCGCATCAGTGAAGAATCACTTTCAGGTTGCTCAGCAATACACACACGTGATATCCTCAGCAATGGCTGCACTTGAGAGCTTCTTTGGATTGCTGCTACCTCCATTCGTGTCGTTTCTGGCGCCAAATCACACTGCTGATGAGGTAATTTCATGGTAACAATGGCAATTGACAGACTTTTTAGTGGAAACGAGTGTTCTACTGCATCACTGGATTTCTGATTGTGACAAATGTCGTATTCGCGGTTCTGGCAAAGCTGAAACCTGCCCGGTGGGCCAAAGCGACAGGAGGTGTCGAGAAGACGGAAATGGAGTGTGCGCGTTAAGTCGAATAATGAAAATTGTAAATTCGCTTCGAAAGATTAACAAATAAATGATTTCAATGATTTTAATGGCGTTACGTTAACCAAGACGTTAAAGACGTCTTTTCCTTTCACTTAAGAGTACGGTAAATAGAGATTCCTCTTTGATGTGTGTTGGAGGTTACAGTGCGTGCGTCTGACTTCTAAAGGTGTCACACCACCTGATGTCAGGCTGGCTGCGAAACGTCAAACCCTTCACGGTTTCTCATTTGCACGGAAGTAATTTCGACCGTTCATCGGAAGAGCGATAGTCTGAAAGTAGTGAAAATCGAAGCGGAACCGAGACCATTGATCTTTGCTGCAAAGAGGGCGTTGTACTCGAGTTTGACGAAAAAATGCGCTCAAATAGGATTATTCAAATTACCGTTTGAAATGGTGCGAGTCGCACCGAGCGACACACATGCTTGCACAGAGAAAGTCAACCTCAGCGTCGATTTTTGATCCATCCGGTTTGGAAGATTGCACTATGCAGCGTCTCGTCTGTCTTGTCTGTCCTGTCATTTTGCTTGAATTTGTGTTGGCTCCATCATAGACGCTTCTATGTGATGACTATCATTTTCTTGACTGTCCCGCTCTAACAATAAGTAGTGACCTCACATAACGACGACCTTAAGCTATTTCTTATGTTCCTTTCGCTCACTTTCCACCTTTGCTTTCTTCCTTGTTTTTTGGTCACTTTTCGGGCCGGTCTTTTAAAAACGCTCGAATGGTCGGAAACTCGTTTCAATGGTTCGCAAAACCACTCGGACTGTAACCCAGATTCCAGGAAGGTCACTTTTTTGTCCGCTTGATCAATCACAGTTCATGTCCATTCCAAGCTGCAAATGTGAACGCACGGGTCCACTTTCCACTCTCTCTTTCCGCGTGTTTTGGGCTGAAAGCACAGAATGTTGATCTTTAGACCGATGACCTCAGATATCCGTTGGATGGCGACGGCAATCCCACACATGTCCGGGTTATCGCGCGTGCAGATCGAGTATGGGAATGTTGCGATCGTCCGTTCCAATGCATTGACACTGTGCTCTTTGATTGCTAGCCATGTTTTATTGCGTTTCAAACACGTTTTCCGGTCTCATTTTGTCAGAAAACTGTTTCAAGAAGACAGCAAACGTGCGTCGATTCACTTTCAGCTCATCGCCGACATGATTCGATACGTCGTTTTGGTGCTGACGCTCGTCACCATGTCGATTCTATTAGCCAACACTGTGCTATTCAATTTTACCGTAATTTGCATGAAGCCAGACAGCCAATTCGACAATTCTAGCCTCAGTAATGGTACTCGCATCGATGCTGAGGCTAAATTCTCAAATTTTAATGTTCAGAGACGCGCTTCTACTCGTCAACAGAAGAAGGATGGATCATCGCCGCCCCATCGGTCGGTCTAGTCTCTGGCACGTTTCCCGCCGTCTACATGACGCAACGACGAGGATTGCGACAGACGTTCACGTTGTTTGGCCTCTGCTCGGGCCTCGTGACTCTCGCGTATCCGTTTTTGGCCGATAGCATTGTTGCTTCGCTGATTATTCGATTTATCCAGGTTTTACTTGAGATTCCAGGCTTGGACGAAGAATCGTTGCTTTCAGGGTTTTGCAATGGCTAGCGCATTTGTAGCAATTGGAATTGTTCCTATTGAGTATGGAGGAGCAAAGGAGAAAGGGCTCTTCGTTGCTGTGTTGACCACAACGTATCAGGTGAGTTCAAATTTGCAGATATAAATTTTTGTTGGTCTGAATTTTGAGAACTAAAGAGACAGGAGACCTTAAAATGAACAAGCCCTTCTTCTCAATACCTTTGAAATCGACAAAACGCCT
This sequence comes from Steinernema feltiae, assembly GCA_007213375.1. Classification (NCBI taxonomy): domain Eukaryota; kingdom Metazoa; phylum Nematoda; class Chromadorea; order Rhabditida; family Steinernematidae; genus Steinernema; species Steinernema feltiae. Next base: position 6,435 of record MQUG01001186.1, on the reverse strand, counting down.
TTCTATTACTGTTTGCGGGTTGTTTTCTGCCTTAAATCTCTTAATTTTCATTTTCAAAGTGCTATACCTAATTGCCTTATGCTTATTGAATCTTTTAAAATCGCTCTATCTTGGCTCCAAGAGGTCCGGCGCCGTGTCGCAATTCCAATCAAATTTGCAATGCGCTACAGGCTTTCAGACACGTAGTTCATTTCTTCAAATTTTTCAGCTCGGACCTGTCTCAACGATACCCTCGTCCGCACTATTCTGTGATTCCTCATTTGGCTGGCCCGGGGTCTACATCCTATTCGGCACGCTCACTATCAGCGTCTTCGTACTGTTCTTCACGTTCTACCGTAACACAGCACACAAGAATACGTAAGTCCATCAAATTTTTCCGCTTATTCACGATTGAATTTGTCAAGAATTCTGTCCCAAACAAAGGTTCTTCCACTCGCGGGAGATAAAATCAAGCAGCCGAAAACGAAGCCGACAATTCCCTACAGGAAAATCTTCACGACGCGCTCTGTTTGGGGTGTTTTGAACTCTGGAATCAGCGATTCTGTCGGCTTTTTGGTCTTTTTCCTCTACGGGCCAATCTATGTCAATAAGGTATGCGATTTGAGTCAAAAATAGACTCAAATACAGTTGTTTAGGTTCTGAAATTTGACGTCGGTCAGACAGGCTACATCGCTGCCATTCCGAACCTCATCGCCGGTGCTACAAAGCTCATCACAGGCGTCTTCATGCACCGAATGAGCTGCATGAACACCTCTCGCGGGGTCATTTCCGCCGCTTTCATCTCTCAGAAGATTGCCATCGTGCTTTTCATCGGTTTGGCGCTCGTCAAAGCGCAGATTCCTCTCCTCGCCGAACTGTTCCTCACCATCAATGTCGTGGCGGGAGCTTTTCATTTCATCTACGTCATGGCAGCAGCTCAAATCGTGTAGATTCAACCGAGCTAACCAGCAACCAAGAACCTGTTTTAGGTAGCTCAGCAGTACACACACGTGCTCTCATCGTCGATCGCCGCCATCGAAAGTTTTTTCGGTTTGCTGTTGCCACCGTTTGTGTCCTACATGGCGCCGGATCATAGCGCTGACCAGGTGCGTGCCTAACTATCAAATTTGATTCAAAAATGTGGCGCTGAAGCCTCAGTGTGTCTGTCTCATACGTGAATTGACATTGAATTTGGCTTCAAACAGCAAAGAAACCCAAAAATCACCCAATTGACAGCAATCCTTTTCAGTGGGCGGTCATCTTCTACTGCGTCACCGGCATCCTCATCATCTCCAATTTCCTCTTCCTCTTCTTGACGAAGCTGCAACCGGCCGACTGGACCAAAGAAGACGACAAGGTGGATCTCCGCCGCAAAACCTCCGACATGGCACCGTGTGCTTGAATAAATTCAATCTGATAACGTCACACACACAACTGTCTAGACAAACAGGACCTTTGCCGAAGAGAGAGAGCGAGCGAGAGCACAAAGATGACCGATGAGCGCTGCACGCGAGCGCGAATCTGAGTGCGAATTGTTCAGGTTCACGCGCACCGATTGGCGAGCGAGATCAACGAGCAACTACGTTATCGCTTCTTGAAATCTCTCTCCGAAGGGAACCGGTTAACCGAAACGGTTCCTAACTGCCGTGTCATCGCGAAAGCTTCTCACTTTCACGTTTCCGCGTTGATGGCGACGCCTCGTGGCGAACGCGCGTAATTCTCGTTATTACTCCATAAATGTTTTGCTTGCAATTGAGACGCGAGCGACTATCAATCGTGCGCGGCTGTTACACACGGCACACGCGGTGGCTTGGTTCATCTACAAGTGGCGGGTGTTTGCGGCGGTTCGCCTCCTCCATTGATTCACGTTTTTTGTGCAATTTCAGGCAAGATGGGTCACGCAATCAAGTATGTGATCCTGATCGTTTCGCTCATTTGCATGGCGTTTTTCATTGCGAATACGGTATTGTTCAATTTCACGGTGATTTGCATGAATCCGAAGAATAAGGGCGTTCATGCGCTGCAGCCGACTTCGTTGAATGGTAGGATTTTGGTCGGAAAATTAACGAATTTGGTAACAAGAAGTGGACCTGGACGTTTAGATGACGTTTTGAATTACGATTGTTCAGTTGGGAGAGCTTTGCTGATCAAATGGTTTGACATCAGAGGCTCTACTAACCAGTGACATTGCAAAATATTGGGTGCCTCATAGTCCAACGCTAAATGTTCAATTTAAACCCTAAATTCCAACCAAATTGATTAAACTTGGTTTTGTTGGATGGGCCAGCCCCCCAGGCCACTAACTTGGCTGGTCTTGCCGCGCAAATCAAAGAGTTTGCTTTTAGAAACGGCAGAAGACCTAAACGACCTAAGCGGCGGCGTCTACACCAACGCCGAAGAGGGTTGGATTCTTTCGGCTGTCGCTGTTGGAGCCGTCCTCGGAACAGTGCCGTCAATCCAAATCACTGAATTCATGGGACTCCGTACCACATTCACTGTCATCGGTATTCTGTCAGGCGCAGCGACGTTCATCGTTCCATTCTGGGCTCTGAATGTGTGGGTTGTCGTCGCAGCTCGGTTCATCCAGGTACGTTTCGTTAAGCTGATAGGTTCTAAAGGCCTCCCTTTTAGGGCTTTGGAATGGCCTGCGCCTCAGTCGCTATAGGCATCATTCCGCTCACTTGGGGTGGCGTTAAACAAAAGGGAATCTTCGTCTCCACCCTCACCTGCTGCTACCAACTTGGACCCATCCTAGCCATGCCGTTGGCTGGTGTGTTCTGCTCGTCGCTGGGTTGGGAATGGGTCTACTGGACCTTTGGAGGTGGAACCATCGTCAGTTTCTGCATTTTCTTCTTGATCTACTCGAACAAACCGCACAAAAACAGGTAAAATCCGTAGATTTTGAGCCAGAAATGACCGAAATTTCCAGGTTTGTGCGTTCCATCAAGGTCCGACCGCTTCGTGAACCTCAAAAGCTGCCAAAGAGAAAGGAAAAGATCCCCTACGGAAAGATCTTCTCCACTCTCTCGGTCTGGGGCGTCCTCTGCACTGGTCTAGGCGATGCTATCGGCTACATGGTCTTCGTTCTCTACGGCCCTATCTACATCAACAAGGTCGGCACCAGCAGCCCTTGATTGATCAAATATGCCAATTTCAGGTCCTTAACTTTGACGTCCAGAACACCGGCTTCCTGTCAGCGATTCCCTACGTTTTCTCCATTTTCACCAAATTCCTCGGTGGAATATTCCTCGACAAAGCGACCTGTGTCAGTGACAACACGCGAGTCATGCTCTTCACAGCGTTGTCCCAAGTCGCGATGGCCATCAGCTTCTTCCTCCTCACCCTCCTCCACTCCGACACCCCCATTCTCGCTGAAGTTGTGTTCATCATGGCCATCGTGGTCAGCGGTCTTCATCACATCGGTCTTATGGGCGCTTTCCACATTGTATGTCTCAATTTATCGCAACAGCTACCGTAATCCAACGCGTTATAGGTGGCCGGAAAGTACACTCACGTCCTGTCTTCAGTCGTCGCTCTGCTCGACGGACTCATCGGACTTTTGCTGGCCACGTTTTGTGGCGTACGTATCGAGTAATCACGACAACTCCGAGGTACTGTAGCCTTTGGCGCTCATTCCTCATTGGCTCGTTTCAGTGGACAATCCTCTTTTACTGGATTTCGGGAGTGCTCGTCGTGACTGACATTATCTTCGTGATTATCACCAGACTGAAGCCAGCGGAGTGGTCTGGCCATGACGAGACGCAAGCGAGAGCTACATTCAGCTTCAGAGCGAGTAACTACGAGAAGGAGCCAGCGTCTGCCTTCAGACTATCCACAGTAACGGTATTGATGAGTGGTGAGGCGTCGATTTGAGACAATTTTGTTGTTATAATTTTGCTTGTAAATAAAATAAAAGTTTGAGAAAACTGCGATCTTTAGAATAACCTCAAAAAACCGCTTGTTTATTGAAGCAGAGCTCCAATCCAGCACCTCACTTGCGTGTCCTGTTGGGGGCTTTTCTGAACAATTTAATCGGATTTGCTCGTTCGGTTCTCGTGCTCTATTACAGGGTTGAACATTCCAGCCAGCTGACAGGGAATGACCTTTTACCTTCCGCTTAATGCGCAAACAAAACGATCGCAGAAGCGTTTCATTTTTCGGTTTGCGTTTCATTAGTGTAATACCGTAATGTCGACGTCACCAACGTCGCTTTGGCATGGAGTGTATCTGGTGTCCTGTTTTCAATGTGAAGCTTGATTGTTCGAATTTGACGATAAAGTAACAAAACAACACAGCGAACAGAAGTCATCGATCAAAAATATAGCTTCCTTTTTGTTAATTGCACTTCCATGCGCAATTTATCTCGCCTGCTCGCAAAAGTGCACGAGTTATTCCGGGATTTTGCATGGTTTTCTTCATGCTGACTGCTTGGAGCATAAGGCGGCGCAGAAAACGCGTGCGGTGGACGCTTTGTTCACGAAAATCACGAAGTTGGACAATTCGGTGCGAACCGCGCATGACGATAACTAAGGTTGAGTTCCTCACAAGGCTCAGCTTAGGCTGACTGCCTTAGCTTTAGTTTTTTTTTGCTTTGAAGTGACCTTGCGTCGAATTGTCCTGGCACGGAGCTGTCATATATTGTCAAATTGTCAAGATACATGAAAAAGGCGTAACTAATAAGCGCCGCTTGTGCACTGACAACTACTGGGGTTTTCCAATTTTTGTTTTGATTGAATTGGTAGACGATTCCGACCGGTAAAAACATATCCACGTTCCTATCAAGTAGAAAAAACCTGTTTTCATCTCTCTGGGCATCCCCGAACCCAGACCAAAAGGGTCAATTGTCACTGGAAAGCGAAAAACAAACGACGGCTTTAACAAAATGTTGTCATTGGCATTTGACATCGAATGAAAGTTGCTTTTGAAAGGTTGTTGTTTAATGAAACGCCGTGAAACACATTGGAATTGGTTCATTGTGGCTAAGGCACGAATTTGTTCCTTATTCACATTTTAGTAGTAACACCAATATGTCTATCACAGACAGCAGCTCAAACCAGACAGGGATAGCCTTGTCGCCTGTAAAAGTGGCGCCAAATCAATCACCGCAGCCGTCTGCCTGCCAACCACGGATAAGTCACCGTTGCAGTAGCGCAAACTAGTTTCAAAACCACAAAGTGCACACAATTTTAAGCTTCAGCAGCTTTCGCTGTTTCTCTTAAAGTGCCTCTCTTCCTCTCCTCTCCTGTCCACCGGTGAAGAAGACACGCATCCATCCTGTTTTCGTTTTTAGCAAGGCTATCCTCAGCACATGCTCGCCTCATCGAGTCTATTCTTAATTGCTATCGTTGTGATTTGCCTGAGAGTCGGATTTAGTCCTTTTTTCATCTTTAGTTCTTGGCTCCTTGGCATCTTTAGTTCTTGGCTTCTTTTCTCGACTAATTCGTTAATGAAAGCATAATTTAGGGTTTAGTTGGTAATATTCCAAGGCGGCACTTAACGATAGTCTAGTCTATTACAAACAAACAGACTAATGCAAATGACTCATTTCCAGTGGCTCCGGATGTCTGTGCCGCAGTTGGTCTGATGAATTAAAGGTCTCGAGAAGATCGATTCGGCTCACTTGAATGATCTTTAGAATTTCGGTTGTTTAAAACCGAAATTTCGGTGACATATTTGAATTTTCATAATTCTATTGAATACGCCGGTTGTGAGATTGATTTCAGTTAAAGTGATCTTGTTGTGAATTCAACTTTTTAATCTCTGATCGTCGTCTTTGTCTCTCTTTAACGTCGCGCGCTATACGACCAACACAAAGGGCTTTCCCGTTCTCAGCGATGGGTGCACTCGTCGGTTGGTTACCTGATCAGATCGTATCTATGGTAACACGTTTTGCGGCTAAATTCAACTTTATGAACACGGGTTTTGAGACAATAATGAGTCGGATGCTCTTGAATAGCATCAAATTGAACTGTTCTTTGAATTTGTCTGTTCAACAATAAGCAAATTCTATTTTGAGTCAATTACCGATTTGAACTTTTCAATGATTTCTGTCTGATGTTTTCCGGTCTTCAGCAACTTAACAGCAACTCCTGGGCTCATTCGCTCTGGTTGATTGAATCTTATCGCAGTTCAATGTTCAAATCCAAACATTTTCCACATGGTTGTTGGTTATCACTGACGTCTTTCGCAAAGTACTTCGTACCTTAAACCCACATTGGTTTGATCGCTAGCCAACCGAACCGTGATTTCTTGATCTCGCGCATCTGTCGTATGACCTGTTTTTACTGCACTTTGCCATCAGATTCGTAAAATTACCGGCAAATACCAGCCAGACAATCTATGCCGATTACATCATCCAAGCCGTCAAAACATTACAATCTAACCCTTATCTCAGTCTGTGTTTTTGTCGTTGTCTGATCAACTGTACAGTAACCCACCAACCTACCGACTCGTAAA
>MQUG01001185.1:0-12497 GCA_007213375.1 Steinernema feltiae | reverse complement strand
TGCACACACCATTGCTTCGCCGCAGCGGTGCGACGGTGTCTACTCCAGACGATCAGAGAAGGGGCATGCTCGCTTCAACATAGACGCATTTCTATTTTTCGGGATGAAAGGGGGTCAAATCCGTGCAAACCAGCTGGTTGCGTGGTTGTTGAGGAAACGCGTTCAGCTCAGCACCATTTCGACTCTTCGACTGCCATTTCAGCGAGAACAAAGACCCCGGCGCCTCTTGGCAATATTACGAGTATTTATTAAGCTCTTATATGGCGATGCATGACTCTTTGGCTCTATCCACTCTATACGCACAGCCTAATGGCGACTATCGGCGACCGAAGAAGCTCATCGAGTCGTCCTGCGTGTTCCGCTTTCCGTCTCTCCCGAAATTGTCCTCGAAACTCATGTCCGGCTGTTTTCCATTGCCGAATCCGGTTTCACCGTCGCTTGACGGAGTGACGCCGACGAGGTAGAGTCCCGAGTCCGGCGAGATCTCTTAAATTCCCTCTTTTAACCTAATCGGATACGGTATTGCTGTACCTGGCGCTTGTTGGATCGGCTGAGGAGTGGCGGGAGATCGGTAGGCGGTCTGCGCGACGGGGAGCGTCTCATATTGACGGAATGAGGGCGAAAACGGAGGATTCGTGACGACGGAGAGTGGAGTCTGTTCGGGCTGACCGTAACTCGCGCCATAGGAGGGCAGCGGCTGACTGTAGCTCTGCACATCGGCCGACCAGAAGCTCGGCTTCCGGTGATCGGCGTTCACCTGACGCACCGGATTCGTTCTACCGTACAGCTGCGAGTACTGTTCGGGGGTGATTGCCGGTCCGGCGAGCTGGCCGAGCACCTGGCGAGGTCTGTTGCCACCGTATACCAGTTCTCCTGTGCAAATACCGTAATTTTTGACGTTCAACCGATCACTTACGGGAATAAGAACCGTCGGTTTGCATGAGACGCGCTTGAGGAACAACGTAGCGCTGACTAGGAGCTTGCCGAACGGTTTCAGGACGATTCTGTGCGAGAACCTGCGCTAGCGCACTGCCGAACGCGTTGCCGTTGTCGTTCATGGGGAGGAGATGCTGCTGCGCCATGGCCGGGGGCGAAATCGGGTTCACATCGGTGAGTTGATTGACACCGGCGGCTCTGGCAGGGACTCCGGCAGCCTGAAAGGATGCTGTGGATACGGTAGACCACGGTAGACTTACAGCATTGGCGTAGCCGAGAAAGGGCTTCAGCATGAGAGGCATAAATCCCTCCATCAGGGTGCTCATAGGGCCGAGCATCTTCCGCAATTCGGCGTTGTCGGGTTTGAACTCGTAAACCGGCTTCACAGTGCTGACGACCTGCTCCTGCTGGAACGCCACGTCATCTGAATACCGTAATCATTGATGAAATCGTCTAGGGAGATGTTAGATACCTGGAGATTCCTCTTCGGCCTCTGGAATTCCGGTGCTTTCGGGTGCCGATTTCAATTTCTCGACCTTTTCCATCGAACCAGACGCGAATTTGATTACGGTAACGTCCTTGGCCGCTTTGGTGGTGATCTCGGTCCATCCTTTGGGCGTCAGCACCTCTGTGGTGGTCGTGGGTTCTGTGGTGGTTACGGTAGTCGGTCGAGGAGTAGTCGTTGTTGTTGTAGTGGTGGTCGAGGGGGTGGTTGAAGGCGTTGAGGTTACGGTAGACGCGGATACTGTAGTTGTGGCGAGTTCCTCGGCGGCCGAAAGGATCTTCATGATTTCCTCGTCAGCCTTCTGGATCAGGTCATCGTCGCTGAGGAGCGGCGCGCTCTCGATTACGGTAACGTTCTGCTGCGCTTCCACGACTTCTGTTGTAATGTTCGCGGTAACTAGGGTTACGGTAGAGGTTGTGGGAGCCTGAGTTGTTGTGGTAGGAGCCGCTGTGGTAGTCGTAGTAGTCGTAGTTGTCGTCGTTGTTGTCGTCGTGGGAGGTCTGGTGGTGGTAGTGGTGGTTGTTGTGGTTGACGTGGTAGGAGCCTCCGTGGTAGAGGTGGTAGGGAAAGCGGGTTCTCCCTTGACGCGGGGCAGCAGCTGATTCAACATCCGCTCGCTGATAATCCCTTCGTTTTCGTTCTTCGCCAATTCCCGAAGCGAATTCATCTCGAAGCGGTTGAAATCGGGTCGGAATGTCGGCGTCTCGGCAGGGGGCACTCCGCGAGTGCCTTGGTATCCCTCCCAGCCTGTGGGCTGCTGCATAACTGGACGCATAAGACTAGCGAGCGGTCCTGTGATGGCGTCCTGGGTGCCCTCGTATTCGTAGTCGCCGAACGGAAGTTTGTCGCCGGGGCGAAGATTTGGCGCCGCGATTCGATTCAGCAGTTTGCCCCACACCGATAGGCCTGCGCGGACCGTATCGCTCATGGTGAGCTGCGAGTTGACGGTTTGCAACAGGACCAGAGCCAAGATTATGCTCCTCATCTGAAGAAGAGCGAAATTTGGGTCGAGCTTAACAGCGGGAAGCGTGAAAACGCGAAAAGAGGTCAAACTCGAGCGAATCGCGACCGTGAAAAGTAGAATTCTCGGCATCCGGAAGCGATTTTCCACAATTCAAGGGTTTGCCGCCGCTCGAGAACGCACGCTCGCGCAAATTTATGAAACACATGCACCAGACGCGTCCGTAAATCACGAAAAGTGTCGTTTAAGTGTCTTGAGGTCGAATTGGGGTCGTGTACACACTAATCCACGCGCGGAGGCGATGTTTTCCTTAAATTATGCGTCCGAACGACCGGAATTGATCGTTCCATCCGTTTCCGTCGTTTCACTTTCTCAGCCAGCGGCAGCGCACGATAATCGCTACTTTCGTGTAGAGGAGGAGGAGGGTAGCGGTGGATCAAGGCCGGGCAGAATGGGGAAGAAATAGCTATTTTATGGCATTTTGAAGTTCAAATATGTGATCATTAGAGGTTGGAAGGTCAAGGGGCTCAAGCTGAGATGGATTTTGCTTAAAGTTGCTTAGGATTTCATAAGTAAAAGATCTGGTTTTGAAGACGAACGACCGGAAATGCCAAGCAGCGTGAGCCAAAATTGCTTTTGGGTAGAGCCCTATGAAAGTACCCCCAGAATGTGAAACGTAGCCCGTTTCAAGGGCTACCTGAAGGGGAGAAGACTCTTCTACGGTCATCCTACAAGACAAAGACCAAAGGGAGCTGCAAAAACAAATTTTTTCAAATTTCAAATGCTTTGCGACGTTTGTATCTCTCGGATTAAGTGGCGTCAAAGCAGTCAACGCTGTCCAGCCTAAACTTGAGCTTTTAAAAACAATTTCGAGTCTATTTTCCGGAATCACTTGACGGAATATCTCGAGGGAAGCGATCCAACTTCAAAACCCCAAAAAGTCCGCATTTCTACAAGCCTTGGCAACGATTAACAGTCTCCACAACCCCAAGAATTGCAACCCACCTGACCCTCGCGCAATTCGCCATTTAGTCACACTCATAAACGGAGCTCCGCGCGCGCAGATAATTGACACCGAGCGTTGAAAATGAAAGACAGCAGCGATGCCCGGCGGCGGCAGCGCGCTGAACGAAGGTAAAACCGAAAGGAAAATGTGAAAGTGACGCGATCGAGCGGTCAACGCCGCGTTGACCGGCGTCTTCTGACTCAGCCAGCCAGTCAGTCGCCTTTGTGTTAATCCGCCAGCACCGGTTAGGAGAGCAGCGCAGTCGTAGCAGCAGCAGGCGCAATTATAGGTCAATTCTCAGTGCGTTGTGACAGTCCCTTCTCAGGAATTCAACGCGCGCGCGCTCGATTCATATCTTCGTCCTCTGCGCTGCGCTGGAGATGAACTAACGGTTTGGAGATGACCACGACGCAACGGATTGATGAATCGAGCGCCAATTTGGACGCGCGCGTGACAATGGGATAACCGCGCCTGGTGGCGAAGAGTTGCGTTCGAGAAAAGGGGGATTAACGATTTTTTGGGGTGAAAGTTGAGGTGGAACGAAATTTGATTAAAGAAATGACCCGATTGCGGTGATAATTGGAAAAATGAGCGTAGGTGGTGATCTGAGATTCGGAGGCAAACGAGATTTTGGCTCTAAAATAAAAGTCGGACTGTCGATAGGCATCGAACCTTTGACCTCAGCGCTGAGAGCCACTGACGTTACCCAATAGGCCAAGCGGACACTGACTATAAACAATTCAACTGCGTATATAAATCTCAAAGTTGACGTCATCGCCTATCCAGCAACGTTCTGCACAGATGCTTTGTGCTAAAACCCTTCAAAACACCGTATTAGAGGCCCTAAAAGAGCTCTCAAGATTAATGACTTTGCACACATCGCCACCCTTTCGTCATATTTGTTTACCTTTCACCTCCTCTCCATATCGGATACGCAGCGGATTCGATTACAGCCAGTGTTAGCCCTGCGCACCCATGATCCGCTTGCTTCTCGCGTTGGTCGCCATTTTATGTTTCGCTTTCGCCAAAAACGAGTTGGAAAATCCGCTCAAAATCAGTAAATTCACGCCTAAATCGCGCTTCTTCTCATTGATTACCGTATTCAGCCGCCGTATTCGACGCTCTCGGTCCAGGCGAGCACAGGATCCTCGAGCATCTCAACGCTTCGCTCCTCTTTCACAGGGGAAACAACAACATTTCCGCCTTTGATATCAGCGTCATCACTCTGACCGAGGGAGAGAACATCGAGAAAGGTATACTGTATCGTAACCCTTTGAGTACTGTAGTCAGCATGGATTCAGCGCAAAACAAGCTCAAACAATCGGCTTTTCTGCTCAGTTTTGTGCAGAAAGATGATGTGCGCATGCTGGTTAAGGACGTCTCGCTCGCTCTCCGTCTTCCCACGGTCCAGACCATCTGGTCGTTGCCGAATTCCACCCTGACGCACGATCGAAACAAGACGATCGAGCATGACAACTACATTTCGCTCATTCCATCGTCCGCAGTCTTCGACAACGTCATCCGTGACGTCATCCACAACTGAACATCACCCGCGAAGCTACCGTACTCTACGACGAGCACAGCGGTAGGCTACTGTGGGTCCTACCGCGAAATCATTTCGCTTATCCAGGAGGCAGCAATTCAAAGTTCAAAGCGATGTTCGACGAGCTCCGAGTGAAAATCACGTTCGAGAAGATTGTCGACAACGACGCGGACATTCCAGCGCATCTGAAGAAGCTCCAGGAGACCACAAGTACCGTAATCTTTGTGGCAGCGACAACGAACGTGGAGCGCTATGTGCTACATGTGCGCAAATGTCACAAATAGGACTGAAATGAGGTTTATTTTAGGCTGGAGGACAAATCAATCGAGGTCTCTTCCGTTGGGTTACGATCACCGAGGTGAGGAAGAGCAAGTTTGACCATACACGTTGAGTTTGTATCGAAAGATCATGCGAATTGAGAGCTGACTTCAGCATATATACGTTCAGCAAGAGAAGCTGCAGTTTATGATCCGTTTAGTCAAGCGGTTAGCTGTCTTGTCTATCACCCATTAGGTCGCCGGTTCAATTCCGGTTGTTTTCCCAGCATTTTTTTGCCAATTTAGGACGTACGCGCCTTCAAATGCGAAGATTGCTACGCGGTCGAGATGTTCTGGGTCCGACCGTATCCCACAGGACGGTCCGAAGAAGTCCGCGCCATCACCGCTTTCATGGCTGAACACGATTTGGACATTACACTGGATTATCGCATCAAAACTTGGGAAGAAGTACCGTAATCCCTCCTTTGCAAGACTTCAAAATGCAAATTCAGATCGATGTTTGCTTTCTGAACGACCTGATCGATCTGTCGATCACCTTCTTCAACGAGCTGAACAAAACTGCGACCACACACGACGGCGCTGGCGGCGTCATCTCGTATTTCGCACTGTACAGTAACCCAACGTTCAATCTTACCCTAAGCGACCTCATTCAACGTCCGACGCCGCGGGAATACGGTAGATTTTTGCATTTACAAGAGCACTACTTCTATCAGGTACCGTATGCTTTGTGCATTAGTGAAAGAGCGATTTTCAGGATGTTCGCGCCTACATCTTCCGCATTGATCGACTCGTGGACGAACCGGACAAGAACTACAACAAGATGATTGGCAATTGGACGCTCGAGAAGGGCGTGACGCCGTTCTACACGACTTTGGGCGTCAAAGTGCGGAAGATCAACCACTACAGAGTGTCTATCATTACGGTAGGTGGTCTTGCCACGAACGCTCAATGCACCGCGAATTACAGACTCCGCCATTCATCCAGCGTTACCCGGACAAACACAAGGGCCCCTACTTTGAGGGTTACTGTATCGACCTCTTGAAGCTGATTCAGGATCGCCTGAATTTTAGCTACGAGCTCTTTGAGGTCGAAGACGGCTCCTACGGAACGATGGACGAGAACGGCAACTGGAATGGACTCATCGGAACACTCGTTGCAGGTTACTGTAATCGTTTACCGCACATTTTCATACAGATCGTTTCAGGAACCGCGGATATCGCACTAGCGCCGTTGAGCGTGATGGCCGAGCGAGAGAACGATGTGGACTTTACCGTACCCTACTACGATCTCGTTGGGACGACGATTCTAATGCGCAAACAGGACGTCGAGTACTCGCTGTTCAAGTTCATGAAGGTATTGGAGCTGCCGGTGTGGCTGTGCATCGTGGGCGCCTATCTCTTCACCAGCCTCCTCCTCTGGGTCTTTGAACGATTCTCACCGTATTCGTTGACGAATAATCGCGTAAAGTACGCGATGGATCCGGAGCAGCGCGAGTTTACTCTGAAGGAGTGTTTGTGGTTCTGCATGACCTCGTTGACGCCGCAGGGAGGCGGCGAGGCGCCCAAGAACGTCTCCGGCAGGCTGGTAGCCGCAACTTGGTGGCTGTTCGGGTTTATCATCATCGCTAGCTACACAGCGAACCTCGCCGCGTTCCTGACCGTGTCGAGACTCGACAAACCCATCGAGTAAGCTTGAAAACAACCTCATATCGCTTGAACTCGACTTTCAGCTCACTGGACGACCTCGCCAAACAATACAAGATCGAATACGCGCCGATGAAGGGCAGCGCGTCGGAAACGTACTTCAGGCGGATGCAGGAGATCGAGGAACGCTTCTATGGGTAATTTTGCCGTCTGTTTCACTACCGTAACCGCCACAACTACAGCATTTGGAAGACAATAGCCCTGAATGAGTCAATGTCGGTGAAAGACCGCTCGAAACTCGCAATCTGGGATTATCCGGTTTCCGACAAGTTCACCAACATGTGGAGATCGATGCGCGACTCCGGATTCCCGAATACGCTCGAAGAGGCGATCGATCGCGTCCGCTACAGCAAAGACGGTTTCGCCTACATTGGTCGGTAGCTTCAGAATCCGGAATTACGATATTTCGTTGCAGGAGACGCGACGGAGATCAAGTACGCTGCGCTGACCGATTGCAGACTTCAACAAGTCGGCACTGAGTTCTCCAGGAAGCCTTACGCCATCGCTGTGCAGACGGGAAGCGCCCTCAAAGACGACATCTCCAAGACGTGAGTGATTGCAGCATCGTGTGTTCTGAAATGACCAACTTACAGTATCCTTCAACTGCTGAACAAGCGAAAACTCGAAATTCTGAAAGAGAAATGGTGGGCGGACAACCCGAGTCGCATGAATTGCCCCGACGCCGAGGACGACTCGAACGGAATCTCGATTCAGAACATTGGCGGCGTGTTTATCGTAATCCTCGCCGGTATCGTTCTCGCTCTGATCACCCTCGTCTTCGAGTACTTTTGCACGCGCAACCGAATCCGCAAAACGACGCGGCAGCTCCGAAAACTCACCAGCGTCGGTCTTCCGGGCGTTTCGCGGGAGAATTCGGTGAATCGGAAGGAGGAGGAAGCCGTGCACACGCCGTATCCGGTTACCGTCACCGAGGAGAGCGCATTCACGTTTGAACCGAACGGAAACGGCGTCTTCCATCGGCGAGGATCGTCGTTGCACGAGGAACCACAGAAGAGGAACGGAAACGGCGCTAACAATAATGCATTCGAGTTTTGAATCGATTTCACAATAAATTTCTGGCGACCACTGGTTATTGATGCGACCGGACAAACTAGGTGGCATAGAATTCAAGCAATAAGCATCAAACATGGGAAGAATTAACTCCAATTTGCCAAAAATTCATTCATTATCCAGATCTATTCGGCGCCGTAGAAGAAGGGCTCCTCGCGGTAGAAGTATTTCTTCCAATTCAGCTGCTTCGTCAGGCTGATTTCCGCCGCCTTGTCTTCACATCGCGGTGGGATGATCAGTTCGTCATACAATTCAATCGCCTTCTTCCGAGCACGTTTGTCCCGAACCTAAACATCCGAAAAGTTATAAAATTCACGGAAAATCGAAACCTACAGCTTCGAGCACAAGAAGAAGACCGAAGGAGATAAATCCGATGACGAAGAGGCTCGCGCCGGTAATTAGAAGAGTAGTCTAGAATGCGGAGAATCAGAGCTGAAAGGCACGCGGAACCGTACCTGGGTAGACGTAAGCCTTGCGAGGGCGATCTTGGTTGGTAGCACTTCGTCATCATCGAACTCGAACATGATCCGACCGGTTAAGTCGATCGCTGCAAAACTAAATGGCAGAGAAGCGCGACGATGCAGAAGCAAAGCAGACAAACGCATCACAGGCGGCGCGGCGTTTGCAGCAACGCAACACTGCCACGTCAGCGCACAATCTGAACGCATTTTCGGCACCGAACGCTGCTGCACTTACCTGCTGCTTCTGGAGCAAGCCGTCAAACAGAAGTTCTTATTGACGGCAAGTCAAAGGTCGTACTGCCGCCCGTATTGCTGCGGGCGTGACCCTCGGCACCCTTGCGACAGTCGGAGACGAGCGACCGAGATTTACCGACAGCCAAAGGGGCAAGAAGTCAGTCAAGCATCCAATAAAGTCATCAGACTCTCCGCTGTCGGGTCTCCAACGCACATCAAAGGGAAACCGCTTTGTATTTTTCTACTGCAGCTCCGTTGCCGCTACTCTCGTCGAATATCGGCAAGGGCACATGCAACTGACTTAGTTACACACGCCACTTAAGTTACAGTGACTGTTCAACGAGCAAGTATTTTCATAAGCTCTTTCATAACTTGAAAAGACACTCAAGGTCCTCATGACCGAACGCGCAAAATTTGAGAAATATTACAAGATGATGGTCCTGAAAGGACACCCCTGTACTAAATCAGAAATAGTTTCGAAAGTCGAACTTTTGTCAGTTCGGGATTTATTGTATTATCTCTGTGGTCAGAGCTAATCGCGGCGGGACCTTTTTGCGCGCGCTGTTTTGTGACAGCGCCTCTTTGTCGAATAAACCACGCGCTCGCCATTTTCGTCTTATTTTTCTCGGTGGATTCGATCTTTTCGCTAATTGTTGTATTAAACGGTCGTTTCCCTTCATATTTCGACTATCCCAGTGCTGATTTTATGATTCATTTCAATTTCAGTTACTCCTAGCAGAGTCAACCCCTTACCGCGTAAAGCCGATTCCACTAATCTCTGAGGTAATGGTAGCTTCATAAATTCAATCCAATCAGTTCGCATGTTTAGGTAACGATGGAAAACCTCAATTTCATCGCCATTCATCATCTGGTCGACGTAATGCCGTACGATCTCCTCTCGAAAGTGACAGAAGCAGTCGAAGGCAACCTGCATTGGTCGACAGTCGTCGAGGAGCACAAGAAACTGCGGTTCAGCTCTCGCGTCTTCGTAGGAATACCCTCTGAGCCACAAGAGAATGAAGACGAGGTGCTGATTGCTGCTAAGAAGTCTCAATACCGAACCAAGAACGCGAGTTACACCGACTGGGATAAGAAGGTTATTAGGCATGCTCGTCTTTCCTGCTGCATTATCCGAGATGTTCCTGCCACCTATCGACAACAACTTGAGACCAACGGAAAAGGCGAAGAATTCTATAGGCTGCCGCCCTTCTCTGGATTATTCGGTGGAGCGAAGTGTGTACCGAGCACTCTGGAGGGCGCCGTCCATATTGTGAACACCCCAACTGGTGAAGACCTACGCTGTCAACCGAGTCAACTAATAATCCAGTCCACAACGAAGGCGCAAGAGCGGTTGGTAACAAGACTCATCGAGCACCTTCCGAAATCGTTTGGTGAAGTGGATCTGATCGACATCAAGGATCAGCCAGATTTAATCAGCACAGCTGTCAAGCACTTCATCTGCAGCACCTCTTCTCTGCGATTGAGGATCCGCTGTGAAATGCATCATGATCTGTTCTACGTCGTCGCTGACAAATTCCTGGAGAAGTCCGCTGGTTACTTTAAGTGCGATATGGAAGGAGTTACCCTGAACGCCGAACATGCAAACACTTTGATTGACACATGGAGGGACTCGGATGGAGAATGCGGTGAAGGAACGAAGCAAGTTAGTATCATACTGGACAGGAAGAGCGCAAACACCATCAAGAGTAAACTTTGGGCTGTACCGCACACCGTTGACGGCGTGATCATCCTCAATCACAAGACCATGAAGTCGTCTTTGAGGCTGGCGTTCAAGAAATTCCATAGTGGAAATAATGAGCTGTTTTCTCTCCGAGTTTGCATTGTTCCCGGCTTGAAGGTGAGGATCGAATTTATCGACGTGACTACAACAAATTTCATTTTAGCGCAAATCAAATTCGTCATCAACCGAATCAGAAGCGAAAATCCAAAGAATTTAATTTTATCATTTGTTTTTGTTGTTGTGTGTTCAAGAAAAATATTTGGTTAGGTTGGTGTGCGGTCTCGCTGGCGAATTGCTTTGTGTATGCTTTTGCACGAATTTGCTGGGCAAATGTAGCCAGAGCGCTGTGACATGTCCACCGCATGACTACGAAGGCACGCAGTGGTTCTGTCTGTTCAACTCTGTAGACAAGCAAGGTCATTTCACTTTCGAGAGGAGCGAACTTCGGCCGAAATGGCGAATTCTTGGGAACCGATTCCGTTCAGATGGATCGTCGAATGGGTGGGATTTCCCGCCGTTCAACTGCTTCATCTTTCCATTGCAGGTGTCATCGGGCTCTGTCCCTATGATTCTTTTCTTCGCTGGCATAGTCCTCATCGTCTCGTTTCCGATTTGTCTTTCGATTTGTTGTTCGTCTAGTGAGTTGGAATCTCGTTTTCGCAGTCATAATCGTGTTTTAGGTCGCTCCGATAAGCGGAAATATCTCGTTGAGGATGTTGAGCAGGGATCCACATCGAATGAGAGCTCTTCGCAGCGGAAAACTGAGGAAATCGATCGAGAATCTTCAAAGTGCGAGAAGAAGAAGGCCAAGGCGGCAAAAATCAAGGTTGTGAGGACTTCTGCTCAACCAAACAAGCAGATCACGAGGAAAGCGTCAAACGAGAAGCGAAATCCATCTCCCCAAACGAATTCCTTGGAGAAGACGCAAACGTGGGAGGAAGAAGGTTAGTTTTCGGGATATTCTGTTGTGATGAAAGAGTTCAGATGACAAAAAAAGTCGCCCAGCGCAAGGTCTTCGAATGACGGCGTCGCGAGAAGAATCCACGCAGCAGGAATCTGACGTCGCGAAGGAAAAGGAGAAACCAGCGCGTAAATCCAAGAAAATTGAAGACGAAAGCACGGCATCTCAAAGAGGGAAAACGACTTCCGATGCTGCAATGGTAGGAGCGAGGTTCTATGATGCGTAAGCCAGATGTGCATACAGGTGGTGTTCGCAGGGAAAAGATGATGGCGAACGAAGAAGACGAAGACGACGATCCGCTGCCATTACCGAAGTCGAAAGTGAAATCGTCGGAGAAGGTGGAATTGGCGAAAGAATCTGTTGTTGAGCTTTAAAAATGTCATCCTCCCATAACGACTTGATACTTTGTGACCAGCTTTGTTTTGATGCGTCGACAGTCTTAACTGTGTCATCAGATTTGCTCGACGATTTAGAGCTCTCCAAATAATCTATTTGTATTTAAAGTGATATTGAGCGATAAATAGTACGGTTGGTAGGGAAGGTTGTTAGCAGAGCTTCACGCGCTCGCAGGCGTCCTTGGGTGCGACTTGCTGCTTCACGAGATCGTCGAGCGCGTCGCCGACCTTCTGGAGCTGCTGCTGGCAGAAGTCCTTGACGGTTTCGGTCCTGAAACGACCGCAGATCTCGGAGATGTGCGCCTTCAGCCACGCGTCCGAGTCGCTTCCGATCTTCTCCGCTTTCTGAAATTCCATTTGGAATGCGATGCGTCGGGGTGGGTCGCCTACCGTAACCACGTCCTGGCAGATGGCGCAGAAGTCGACGTCGGTCTGGATGGCGGTGGAGGCGACGAGGCCGACGAGGGCGAGCGAGACGAGGAGGAGGATGAATTTCATGGCGGGAGCAGTGCGTGGTGGAGTCGAGGGAACGGACCTATTTAAGCGCCTCTTATCAGCGGCGGCGTTTCCGGTGTTAAAAGTGACATTCCGAGGCGCTCATGTGAGCAGACAAACAGCGGGCGGCGTTCTTCGTTTGCGTCAGCGACTTTGGATGACGGAGAGGGCGAAAGCTCAAAATGTGTTTCATTCTTATCTTATCGG
>MQUG01001184.1:0-37175 GCA_007213375.1 Steinernema feltiae | reverse complement strand
CATCAATTCAACGCTGCAACCACAAAGGCGCTCCTGGCGCTACTGAAACAGAATCAATTTTCCGACGTTTGTCCTCCGTGAAGACTGCGATTTTGCCTCTGGAAGAATCATCCGCCGAGTGGAGGGAGAATGTCAGAGGAGATGGTTGGAAAATGATTTTTTGCGAACAATTACAAATGAAGAAGATCTTGGGTTGGACGATTTAGGTTCGACGAGTGCAACGCTGAAGAAGTCGAGTATTTGTCTCGTTATCGCTATTTATACGCCAAGTTGATTCTAAGACACCGGAGTGCCGAGCGATTTATGTTCTTGATGATGGCGAATACGCCGAGCGATTTGCGTTCATCTTCATGTAAAGTTTTGTGTTGTTTTGCTCGGATAAACTTATTTTGGATTAGCCGCCTTTGAAGTGCACTATCGTGGGTTGGGAGGAATTTTCCACAATCCATAAATCAAACGTTATCCTTGAAACAACGGAGCTTTGGACTCTACTAGCGAATCGGGGCTAAAACTAAATCAGACGCGCCAAAATACGGAATGAGGGCCACAACGTTGTTCTCATCTGAAACGTGCATACGAAAAGTCGAAGTCTGAAGTCTGGTAGGCCGAAATCTAAGAATATTTGGCTAAATCCGTCAACTATCAACGTTATGATCTGAATTTTGGCGGCGGAGACCGCCAAGCCCATCATTTTAGGCTGACTGCCTTAGTAGTTTAGCCTGGTTTCCTGACTTACCAGGATTCGTATGGCATTCAGGCCTTCGCGGCAAGCTAAGCTTGAATTGTTTGCAGTTTGAAAAAGAGCACCAATTCAAAGTCACCAACCAATTTAAAAATATAAAAAATATGCACAGTAAGGAATTTGAACACTGACTCCAATAAGGCTCTCAAAAATCAATTTTTTGAATAGGAAAAAAGCGGAAATTAATTACAATTATGTTCACTCTTTACTCTTTTTTTGCTCATGTTCTCTACTTTATATATTACACAAGTTCTTCTACAAAATAAAGACTGTCTATATTAAAATTTAAAAATGATTGATTTTGGAGCATCAATGACATAAAAAACACTCGCTATTTTGTCACTTTAATTCACTATTTAAATTGTAAAAAATTGCTTCACTTTAATTTTTTCTCACTAATAAAAAATTGTTAAAAGCTATTTTCCATTGTGCTTTAAAAAAATCTTCTACGCCATTTTTCCAGTTTTTGTTCAAATCAAATTTAAATATTGAAGACCTAAACGAGAGTTCAGTCCATCCGGATCGACATAATCGACATAAATAAAAATTAAAAATTAAATTGAGTCGTTTCGCTAAAAAAATCTAAACGCTAAAAATCTAATTAAAAAAAATATTTTAGAAAATTAGAACCCCTTAAAACACATAGCGTATTCAGAATTGAAATTGAAATGAAGATAGGAATGCTATCCTTTAAACTTTATTTAATCAATAAATTAATTAAATAAAAATTACATTATTGAAATAATGTAACAAAATTAAACTTTAAACCAACTCTGCTGAAACTGGATTGGAACTTAAACTCTCAAAAATTGACATTTTGTTTATTAGGTTGGTTGTTCTGAAATCAGATCACATATTTTCAAATCATGAAATGAAAGAATTAAGAAACTCAAGGTTCTTTTGAAGTTTTAGTTTACAAAAATACATTAGTGTTAATTTAGATCGTTTCGTAGACGCAGTTAGGCGGAATAAATCAGTCTAATCAAACAGAAATTAAATTTGTTTTGCTTGTATACTTTAAATTCAGCTTTTAAAATTTAAATTCAAATTCACTCCACATTTAGAACTGCGTTTAGATTTGTGAATTTTTTAAAATTAAAACATGGACTGTTGAGTTCATCTTAAAACGACAGCAAATACAGTATAACAAATAATAAAATCTTGAAAATTTGAGGCTCATCCGCAAAAATTTAAAACTAAACTTTATTAAATTTAAAAGGTTCAAGGTCACAAAAATGCAAATGGGGATTTACTCGGAGTAGGCGTTCCAAAAGTACGAAAACAGCAAGAAATGCACTAATTTAATTTAACCAAGTTTGAATCCCTATAAGAAGCTTAACATGCAAACAAAATACCGTCTTTCCTAAATCCGTTCCGAAGATTTCTTGTCATTTTGGAGCGAGCTGACGAATTTATTTGGAAAATCGGTTTTCGTTGAAAATCAGTTGAATTACGTTTTTATGAAATTATTTGCTGCTCTGCAAAAATCAATGGAAATGAGCTAAACCAAGAAAACCAAAAGAGCCGAGATTACCTGAAAAGTTAATATTTATTGTTGAAAAAATCGGTGAGTTAAAAGATAAGGTTTGTTTGAAAAATAAATCAAATTTAGTATTAAGTAATAAATTCAGTAACAAATCAAAAAACCAGCAACCAAAAATCAAAATTTAACAAATTTAAATTAAAAAAAAAAGTTAAATTTAAAACCAAAAAATTATACAAAAAATTAAAAATTAAATTAAAAATAGTTATGTAGAGTTAGCTGCATTCGCTTGATGAAGAATCGTTTTAACCGCTTACCGCTCGCTATTTTTTAATCATTTTCGTTAACAGCAATTAAAAATAAATAAATAAAGAACATTAAAAATAATAAAGATCAACATGGCTAAATTGGATTTGTGCTATCTTTTTTACAGATGAGCTTAAACTGTCTCCAACAAGATGAAAAATTGAATTTTTACCTATCTTTAAACTGGTAATTCGAAAAGCAGTCAAAAATCAAAATACTAGCAACGGCCATATTGTAAGAAGATAAGATAAGATGTTAATTTTAATTTAGTTTAGTTAAGTGTAGTTAAAAATTTAGTTAATTAACAAAAACAAATTCTGTGAACAAAAAAATAACGTCTTCCCTAAGTAACTGTCGAACAAACTCAAAAATTAAAATCAATAAATTGTGCCTTAAATTTTTGAGCTAAAAATAACAAATACCTATTTAGATCTAGATATTTAGATTTTATGTGGAACGCTTCAAACGTGCAACCTCTAATACAAATTGCAAATGAATCGAATTTACATTGAAACACTGAACAGCACAGCACTTCTACTCTGCAAAAATCAATGAAATTGAGATAACCAAGAAAAAGAAAACCAAAAAAAGCCAAGATTACCTGAAAAGTTTAGTTATTTTTGAAAAAACCGGTGAGTTGCAAGTTAGAGATTTGTTTGAAAAATAAAACATCAAGCAAATAAAAATCTAATAAATTTAAATACAATTTAAAGTTAAAATCCAAAACAGGCAAAAATCAAATTTAAAATTAAAATTTTTAGACAGCACTATTTTGCGTTAGCCAACCAACTAACCAATAAGTTTGTTCCATACATGTTCAGTCGATCCTGTAGTGTTGTCAGACAGATGTTTGTGTCAGATATTCTTAGGTCGCTGGGTCGAATCCGGCCTGTTATTAAAATAAAAATAAAAAATTTAAATAGAAAATACTTATGTACAGCTGCATTCGCTTGATGGAGAGACGTTTTAACCGCTTACCGTTATTTTCTAATCATTTTCGTGGAGTTAAACAGCAATTAAAAATAAAATTATAAAGTACATTACGCGGAGATCAACATGGCTAAATTTGATCTTTTACTTTACAGTTGACGTTAAACTATCTGCAACAGAATGTATTTTGTATTTTTATGGGTATCTTTAAAATGGTAATTCGGAAAGCAGTCAAAAATCAAAATACTAACAATAGCATGAAGTATTGTATGAAGACGATAATATCAAAAATATTTTAAAAATATACTTTTTTGTTGCCTTTTTGGCACCCTGTAGCCCGAATTAAAAAATATTTAAACATGCTGCGAAAATTGAAATAATGAAATTAAAAATAAGAGACCACGGATTTTCCAATTTGGGACCAATTTGGGGTCGCGAAGAACTCTCATACCATCAGAATTATCTTTTGGATCAAACAAGCACAGTTGACAGCCGAGGGGCGCGCAATCATTTCGCTCCAGGACCCACCGTTTTTAAGCACCCCCCTAAATTCCAGAGCTCAAAAATTTTGGTCACCGCCAAAAATTCTGACTTCACCAAAAATTCCGTCGTCCTCGATATAGTCTTTATGCGAAATTTCACTTTGATCGGACAACAGTCGTCATTCATGTCGGTGTCCCTTTAATAGTGCGATGAAATAATGAAATTAAAGATACTGAAATATTGAAATAATAAAAAAGATATTTGAAACGTTAAAAGCAAGGCAATGGGTAAAAAAAACGCAAAAAAAAAAAATCAAATACGCCACAATCCAA
Source organism: Steinernema feltiae (assembly GCA_007213375.1). Classification (NCBI taxonomy): domain Eukaryota; kingdom Metazoa; phylum Nematoda; class Chromadorea; order Rhabditida; family Steinernematidae; genus Steinernema; species Steinernema feltiae. The sequence continues at coordinate 32,899 of MQUG01001184.1, read as the reverse complement.
AAATTCATATATTTCTTTTTTTTTCGATCCATGAATTGATGTCGGCGTCGATCCGCGAACCAAAAACCAAAAAAAACAACAAAAAAAACCAATAAAAAAAATTCGGATACAGCTTAATTTGAAAATTACACTAAAATCACACATTCGACCAATTTCCAGTTTTTGTTCAAATGAAATAATGAAAATTTAAATTTTGAAATACAGTAAAAACCGGCCAGAAAACCTAGTTTTAATACTAATATTTCTAACTTCAAAAGCTGGTAACTACCGCCACGATTCAAAAATCAATGTCGACGTCGATCCGCGAACCAAAAATTCATATTATAACGTCGTTTTTTAGCAAAAACTTTTTTATTTCCGAAAATCAATGCATAAAACCATAAATTACACTGTAGCCAAGTTCAAATACGCCTTTTCAAGCTTAATATTCAGACGACATCCTCCGTACACTTTCCCGTTCTGGTTCATCATAAACTGCTTTGCGTTGTCGTGCTCGTGGAAGACGATCGATACGGTGGATGAGGTTGATTGCCAGCATTTCTGAATACCACACGCATTGATTTATGGATAAATGGTGCAGAGCTTACCTTGATTCTTCCTGTAGCCGACGCAATCGCCGAAATAGTCGGCTGAGCAGCGTGCCACTTCTCCACGTTGTCCACGACGACCACCAAGTAGGCCTTCGATCTCCCCATACGACCGCCGCCGCCGCTCTTCTTGTCGTCCGTAGGCAGAGGATCCTGCGGTGGCGGATCACGACGTGAAGACCGCGAAGGTCCAGGACTGCCACGTGATTCGTACCTCCGTTGCTCTTTCTTCTTGAGCATCTGCTCCCGGAGCCTCTTTTGCTCCTCGAGTTTGTGCAAATAGTCCGAATCGACGCCCATCGAGTTGTCCAAATGCTGGTTTTGACGTGAGTGATCGCTTGGACGATAGCTTCCGTCGTTGGAGCGCCGATTACGGGGAACGTAACCACCAGGGTCTCTGGCCGCTTGCGGCGCCACATTGACCGGATTACGGTAGTGACGGTCACGAGGTGAGCGAGAACGACTACGAGAGCGTGAGGACGCGCTGAAGGAACTCGGCGAGCGCGAGTAACTTCGAGAGGAGCTGCGGGAGCGAGTGCGACTTCGAGAGCGCGAGCGAGAGGACGAACGGCGACGTTGATGACGAGAGGTTCGACCGCTACGGTGACGTCGCCGGTAGCGATCGCGTCGAGGAGAGCGAGAACGATCCTTTGTCATCATGGAGAGCAGAGGAACGGGTTGAGCCGGGGCTCCTACAACGAGATTACGGTAATTTGAGTCAAAATCATTCAAAAAACAAACCTGGTTTGTTCAATTTCATCAAAAACTGATTGACATCGCTGTTCCAGTCCGGCTGACGGCCACCAGGACCACCCACAGCGCTCACTTGCGGCGGCATTGGCGGTCGGTGTGGTGGAGGACCACCCATACGGTTCACCATTGGCGTCAGAGGGCCGCCGAATTGAGGATTCGGCTGCATCGGCATGCCCATGTAGGACAGATTTGGTGGCATTGTCATCGGTGGTCTTGGCGGGAACATTGGTTGACGTGCGGTATGAAGGGACATGAGAGGTACAGGACCACGTGGAGGACGCAGAACGCCGCCCATATTGGGCATATTGGCGAGTTGACTTTGGATGATCGAGTTGGCGACGTTCAAGACTGGATTGGAGCCCGGCATCGGCATTCGCATGATCAGCGGCGGCATTTGGTTTATTTGAGTTACTGAAAAAGGAGTTGAATTTTAAAGTTAAGTTGATTTTTATTTAAAAAAGCGATTTACGCGCCAAAAATTTACGCCAAATTTAAAAAATAAAAGAAATAAAACATAATTTACTGAAATGGGAGTTGAATTCAAAAGTTAAACAAAACATTTTGATTTTTATTGATATCAAAAATATTTAATTTTATTTTAACAAGTTTTGTTTCAGCTTTTCAAAGGGGATTTGACCAAAAAGTTATAATATTCGATCAAAAAATAAGGATTCCATGTTCGCGTTTCCTATAAACTGCGGACAGGTGCACAAAAATAGAAACGACCTTGACATTGCTTGCTACTTTGATTTTTCTCTATTTCCTTCACAGTTCAATAATGTTGGATAACGAAAACGAACTCAAAAATTTATAGAAACGGCCCCTAAAAAAAAGGTTCGACAGAGTTTACACATAAGATTTGGATTTGACAAAAACAAATAAAAATTCAGAAAAAAACGTGTTTTTGGAACAAAGTCTGTTTGAAGATCTAATGAAGAAATAATGTCCTCTGCAAATGTCCTCAAACATCATTTGGTAAATTCAGTTTAGCACAAATTAAGTTGTTGGATGCAAGATCCGATCAAAAATATGATTAGCGGCATAATTACATGATTTACTTGAGTTACTGCAAATGGTGTTCAATTTAAACAAACAAAACATTTTAATTTTTATTGACGATTTCCGTGTCAAAATTTTTAAACAAGTTTTGTATCAGCTTCAGTTCAAAGAGGATAAAATAAAAAGAAATGAAGAAAATTGGAAAAAAATGTATTACTAATAAAATTTTTTTCAAATTTCAAAAATTAAAATAAATAAAACATACTTTAAAGAGTTACTGGAAAAGGCGTTGAATCTGAAGGTTAAAAGCAACAAAATGAAGTGAATATTATTAAAATCGAGCGAGTTATTCAATGTTCAAATTCATATTCAAAAAATTGTAACAAGTTAACTATATTGTAATTTCAAAAAATTTATTTTTTAATTTTTGTTTTAAAATAACAACTTTTTTTGTTGAAAATAGAACAAGCTAAACATGCGGCATAATAAAATTGATAGTTGATTGATAATTGAACAAATTGATAAAATACTAAAAAATAATGATTTGTTGTTCGCGTTTCCTATAAACTGGGGACAGATGCAAAAAAATAAATCGGAACGTCTCGGAACGACGGCTGTTTGTAGATCAAAAAATTTAATTAAATTCGGCAAATTTCCTTATTTTTGCAATTAGCCGACATCAACTCGGCAAATATAATCGAAATAACTGCCCAGCTCCAAAAAATCATTTTTCTTTTTTGATAAATTCAGTTTTAGCACCAATTAAGTTGTTGGATGCACCGATCAAAATAAAACGTAGAAAGAATTTTTGTTACTTAATATCGATTATTTTTAATTATCTAGTGGTTTAAAGAGTTTTGAATGCAACGATAATTCCGATCAGAAAAGTTTAAAATTTCGGGAAACAATATGGCAATCTTGTAATTTGCACAGTGTCGCAAATGAGATTAAAATGAAATTATTTACATAGCTATTTGTTTCTTTCGAATGTAAAAAATGGCGCAAGATTTCAAGATTCAAAAGACAATTTTTTAGATTTAAAAATTCAAAAAAAAATTTATTTTCCGACTTTAAAAATGCAACAAATTACAAAATTTTTATAATTTAAACTGAGTAAAAAATTGATTAGTTACTGAACTTGCTTCTTAAATCGTTCATTGATATAATCATTGCTGCATGATCTCTCGTTTCTTACAGAAGCCATCAAAAATGAATTTCACTTGGGATAATGGAAATCTCTTTTTTGTATTACTTAGCGATCTATGCCATTCATGACTTAAAGTCCAAGGCAAAACTTAAAATCAAGATTTGTTCTACTGCGACGAATGCCGAACATACCTCGTTCAAAAATTATTTCCCATTTTGATAAATTAAAACCCGCATTAAATGCTTAAATAATCGTGCAAAAAATAAATAGAAAAAGATTTGAAATTGAAATTTTTTGTTAATTCTTCATGTTCATACAATGTATTTTTAGATTAAACTAGCCGTCTAAAGGAAGCACATGAGTCAGTACTGAGTACAGCAAAAATTTCAGCAATCAGCAAAATGTTAAGATTTCTTCTTGCTTGCAACAGAAATAATTTCGAAATAATCTGGGGCTTTTTCGAGATTAAAATTTTAGAACTTTGATATTTTGCTCAGTGCCGCAATAAAGAGATTAAAATTAACATCTTCTAAAATTTCTTCACTAGCTTTGTGTTGCACCGTGCGAAAGGTTTCTTACTAATTTCCGATTTCCAAAGGATGGGTTCTGCGGAAAATAAACCAAAAATGAATGTTTCAAATGGTTTAATTTAATTTTTTTCCTCAAAATTCAAAATTAATTTTCCTTTTCTTTTTTTACCTGGTCTAATAACATGCCGTCCTTGAAAATTCGGATTCACGAATACTTTCGGAACCTGTGGAAGTCTTGCCCGTTGCGGCAATGGCTGAATTGACGCGCTAGAACTACTAGACTTCTCCTCTGGTAGCGGTGACGGAGCGGTGATTCGCGGTTTGAGCTGCTTCTCATCTTTTGTCGCCTCCGATTCCTAAACAAAATGTTCAAAAATTTATTTTCGTTTAGAATGCGCTGCAAATCGACAATGAAACGGCGAAGAATGTCAGTACTGAAGTGTACGGTACCCAAAATGTTATCGTTTGAGTGTACGGTAAGGATAAACGTACCTTCAAAAATTTAAAATAATTTGCTCGTATCATCGCCTCAAACAAGTCAACAATGTCAGCTGTAAACGAGCCATCTATTATTGGAGCGCCGGTTTTTATCTCCAAAAATGCTTTATAGTCTATGAAAATTTATTTTAGGAAATTATGTAGGGTAATTCGACTGGGGCAAATAGCGGGTTGAGTACAATGACAAAAATTGCATGTCCTTAAATTGTATTTTCTCGTAATCCTGTTTTTATTTAATAACAACTGTTTTTAAAAGTTTTTAACAAAAAAATAAGTTCTAGTGCAACAATTCAGTCTTCGTAATTATCGTAATTGTAATTTTGATAACAAAAATTGATGTATTCTAGTCGCTTTAAAAAATTCAAAAATTTCAAAAAAATTGTTAATTGTTATCGCTTGAAAATTAATTTCTTTATTAAATTTTATTTTCGATTTTCGTTGATTTAAAAAATAATTCGTCGCGTAGTCGCTGTTTGTTCAAAAAAAGTTTGTTCAAAAAAAACGAAATAAAAGTTAACGAAAACAGAATGCTCATTTAATTAAATTTTATGTAAACTTTACATAAACTGCTTTAAAAATAGTTATAAGTGAACTTTGTAATAAAAAAACTGAAAACGCTTTTTGTTTTTATTCTGCTGTTAAAAAATGTGCTCGCTGAACAACATTTTTTTCAAATTTCGTGATTAACTCAGCAAAAATTCTCACTTTCTTTTGAAAAGTTTGTAAGTTGGACTTGTTACACTACTACAAATCCAAAATATTCTTAGCATCAATCGTGTAACAAATTTTCATTAACAAAGAACACGTTGTTTGAGCATTTTTTGGGTCTGCAAAAACGCATTTTTCTTCTGTAACATCGTTCATATTTAATTGAAACACGTATGTACATTCACCACCCACTCGACACACCCTTTTCGTTTCAAGACAAACATAAATACCACGTAATACTATTAAAAGTAAAGTGGGGAGCAGTTGAAGGTTTGAATATTTTACAATAAAATATTCTACGAAAGAGTATGAAACGGACAGAATAAGGCAACTTTTGAATTCAGGGGGTACTAAGGTGTGATTGGGGAAAGGAGGAAATGTAAACTGGTTTTGGCCAAAGGCAATGAACGTAAAAAATTGGTTATAAATCTGAATTACGGAATGAATGAACACAAATACCGTAAATTCTCTGGATATTGGAAATTCTTGGGATTTCCGGGGATAAAGTATTGGGAATTCCGATTGGAACAACGAAAGTAAGAGATTTGCACACAGGACTAAAGGAATTATCCGTGATTTCATCAGAGAATCACCAAAGATGCACTAAATATCAGTTCTTAAAGTCCTTAATGCCGTAGAGCGGATACGAGGAGGTTTGATTACACGCTTTGAATTAATTAATTGAACAAATTAAAGGGTAAGAGAGGAGATTAGTGCGAAAAATATCGATTGGAATCACGAATTTTGGAGCTTGAGATCAATGTTTGGAGACTAGATCGTGCTGGATTGAGGTCAGAGAGAGGAATCGGCTCATTTGAGGAAGGGAACGCAGATTGAAAGGAAGGATGAACAACAGACGACTACTAGAAACTACTAATCATAAAAAGAGAGAAATTGGGAGGAGGCGGAAGAGGTTCGGGTCGGCTCGGGGTAACTTACATCGGAAGGCGAAGGCTCAACCTGTTCGGGAGCCTCCTGGGGCTCCTCCGGCCTAAGCTCAGGGATATTAAGGACTTCTTCGTCGTAGTCCAACTCGTCGTCCCTCGAAAAGGAGAGCTCCGACTTGGGAGCCGGACGTTCCTGATCGTCGTCGGAGAAGAGAAGCTCTTCTTCGGTGAACGCCTTCGTGTCGAGACCCTCGTTGAGGAGTTCGTCCTCGTCAATCTCGCCAAGGTCAATGGTTGCGGCGCCGGGCTCGTTGAGGAGGAGTTCCTCCTCGTCGATTTCTTGTTGTTTTTGAGAAGACATGAGTCTAGAATGAGTTGAATTGAGGCTTATGAGATTTATGGAGATGGGTTTATGGACAGGTACGCGTTATGAAGAATTGGAATATCTGATATGGCCAGAGCATCGCTTTTTGTGACAAAAAAATGACATTTTTGACTTTCGGATGGTGAGAACAAGGTCAAAAATGATTTTTAAAAAAATGGATTTCTTCTCTATAGAGATCGAAGCATCTCAAAAATCGCAAAGCCGCCTAACGATTGGAGGGACGCAACTCTGATTTTGTGACCCTTTTGCTTTGAAAAATTTGGAATTATGCCAAAATTAAAATATTTACGTTGATCTATTATCACTATTTGTGTGAAAATATCACAATATGAAAATAGACGCCCCGGATGACCGGAAAAACAAGCAAAAATATCATCTATCATCACTATTTGTGTGAAAATATCACATTTTCGACTGAATTTGGCTCAATTATTTGCGTTTAAATCATAAAAAATGGCATTTGGCAAAAATACAAACACGAAAGATGGATTGAATATTAAAAAATGGATTTATTCTGTTGAAGCTTCAAGAAGCTTCAATCTCTTGAAGCATCATGAAAATCGCAACGAATTGAGGGACGCAACTCTGATTTTGTGACCCATTTTTGCTTGTAGTTTGAAAAAATTGTCGATTAACAAATATGCAAAAAATACCATATTTACGTTGATCTAGCATCACTATTTGTGTGATAATATCACATTTTCTACTGAAGTTGGCTCAATATTTCGAGTTGGCAGCCTACAAAAATAATTTACGAGTTACAACTGATTAAAACTGCTGAGTTGAGTTGATCTAGCGTTGATACGTTGATTTAGCTAGATCTAGCGTAATATTTACGATGAGAAAGTCGGCTATTTCGATAAAATCCAGGCTTTATTCACCCAAAAAAATGGCATTTAATAATTTATGAGTTACAACTGATTAGAACTGCTTCATTATTCAAAAATAATCATAGTTAAACGTTTGAATACTTAAAAATACGACAAAATACGACAATCCGCCGACAAAAATGTCCCTTTTTTAAAGTTAAATAACTACAGTTTGCCAATTGATTTTGATTTGATTCCAAGTGAAGTATAAAACGATTACAATTGGATCGCTTTTTGTCACATTTTTACTGAATTACGCTCTAATTCATGAGTTCTAAAAAATGAAATGGCATTAAAAGGTTTTTGACATAAAAAGATCAAAACTCCCGAGTACAAAAATAAACATTCAGAACAAAAGCCACAAATAATAAAAGATGGATTTGTTTTTTTTGATAATCGAGTTTTTTTCGACCGCAATTTTCGAGTTTATTACCTCAAAAAGGAAATTCCCTAGAGCAACAAAAAATACAATAAAATATTTACGTTAGCATTTAGAGCAAATTGCATTTATTAAGTAAAATGTTAATTTATGGCATTTAAAAAAAAGAAGAGATTTTGACGACCGAAATAACCAAAAATATAAAAAATGGATTTATTCTGTTAAGAGATTGAAGCTCAACGATCAGGACCTTCAAAAAGGACGCAACTTTGATTTGGTACCCATTTTTAATTTGAAAAGTGTCGATTTTCAAATACTATGTGCAAAAATATACTATATTTAAAATACTTTTTTTTTATCTCAATTAGCAGCTCAGAAAATTAAAATTTACATTAAAATTTTAGCGTTCATATCTTGAAAAACACATTAAAAATTTATGATTCTTGAAAGATCATTGAAAGAAAGAATGTGAAATCAAAAATGAACATTTAGAGCAAAATGCGAAATATGAAAATTTTAAACACATCTATCACTTTGACTCGTTGATGTGATTTGATTTGCTACAAGAAATTATGGACAAAAATGACAATTTTTTTAAGTTACACAACTGTAGTTGGTCAATTGATTTGGGATAATTTTAGCTGCTTGCAGCTAGCATGTTTTAGTCCAAAAATCAACAAATGCTGGAAATCAGCTTCAATTGGATACGAGTTTGATTCTAAAATCGTGATTCCAAGATTCCAATTATGAATCCACTTCGCAAAACGAATTAATAAGTAGTTTTAAAAAAGTCTGCTAGCAAATACGATCGCACTATCAAAAAAGAACAGGCAAAAATAACGTAAAAAAGTTGTTCTGAGCAATTTCCACCCACAATTGATCTTTTTTTTTGTTCCCAATTATTTAAATATAAACGCTGAAGCGCGCGCGATCCGCGCCTTTAGTTAATTGTGATTGTAAACTTTCCTGAATTTTGAATAGAGCGCGCGCAAAATGCAAGTTCATCACGATAGTTTCCGTATTTGCTCACATAACGTTTCGAAAACTGACTTAATTTCCATCCACTTTGATCCGTTACTCAACTTCTCTCCAACAAACAACGGCTTTATCGCAAAATGAGACACCTGACATCTATCCTCATTGCAATGTCTCAAAATGGTGCGCACGGTGGCTCATTGGCAGTGCGTTTGTCTGTTGTGCGCGATGTCTGAGTTCGACGCCCAGTGGCGTCGTCTCTTTTGTGTCGAATTTTCTGAACGACCAGTCGTTTCAACGTCTCGAATGACTCCGGTGCGGACAGAAAAACACACACACACACAAACATACCGTTGGTTTGCGCTTATTATTATTTAAATATTTTTTTAAAGATTCGAGATTGCAGATTGCAACTTGTGTTCAAAAATATATAGATTTGATACATTTTTACTGATGCAATTTTGGAGCATTAAAAGGATGAGCATGCTTAAGTACAAAAATTCTCAGTGCCATTTTTTTCTTTTTTTGCTTTTTTTTTATCAGAATTAGCTTTTAAATGCTTTTAAAAATAATAATTCTGAAAAATTCAAAGAAAAAAATCTGATTTTTCTAAAAATTCGGGAAAAAACCTACTAAGCGATTCCAAAAATAGTTAACCAATTTTTGAGCAAAAATACAGTTCAAAACTGCTTGCAGCAACTGCTTCTGTTTCTTTTTTGATCAACAAAAATGCTCAGAAATGATTTGTTTTAAAGCAAATACGATGTCATTAGCAACAATGGCTACAGGCAGTCGAACAGGCAGAAAAATATCAACTCAGAAAAATTCAACATAAAAAATGTTGTTCTGAGCGAGTTCCTCCCAATTATGTCCAAACGATCCAAAAATTCCCAATTATTTATCTGCTTCCAGCAACTGCTTTTTTGATCATTTGATTACAAATATCAGCACAGGTAAAGAATAATCCAAAATAGCAGAAAATCAACTGATTTCGCAAAATAGCTCGTCATCAAGTGGCTCCGTTCGTTTGTCCGACCGCCACCGCCGTCCCTGCAACGATGACGACGACACAACGCGTCGCCACCGACCGACGCGGAAACTGATTTGCTCCCAGTGCGCCCGGCTGTTGGAAAGAGTGCGCGCGAGCGCCAAAAATCGATATGTACTAACAGAGCGACAAAAAGCTGCGCCGGCCGCTATGGAATGACGGTCTGCAGATGGGCGGCGGCGGCTGCGGAAGAGGAGGACAGCGAGCACATAAGGAAGGAGATTGCGCAGTTCGCAGTGCGGCATTTGTCACAAGATGCGTCACAAGACGGAGATCGATTGAGCGCGGGAGTGCGAAGCGAGAAAATGTGGAAAGATCGCATGTTCGGTCAAGGACGTAGATGCAGTTAAAAGAAGCAACAAAAATAAAGATAAATCAGGAAATTTAATTTTGTTCAAAAAAGAACCTAAAGCTACTGGCAAGTTAAAAAAAGGAAATTTTTTTAAATTTTAACAATTAAAAAAAAATTGAAATCGTTGAAAAAAATTAATTTAATGTAATTTCTGTATCTAATTAATATTTAAATTGGTTTAAATTTGAAAATATAACGCACTTTATATAAAACGGAAAATAAAACTAATCAAGTTGTTATCCGTAGTTGTGAAGCAAAATATAAAGGTCAAAAATTTAATATACCATTATTATGGAGCCAAATTGAAATTACAGAATATCAAAAATTTAATCATATGTATAGTCTAGTGTTTTGCGGCTAGTGTATAGTCTATTTCTCGCGAGCTTGTGCGCGGGTACTGTAGAAAACTGAACGTTCGTCGCGGCAAGACCGAAACTATTGTGACAGAATCGTCTAATTCTGCGGATTTCAGGATTTTGTCAAATTGTGACGATTGCACAGTGTTCACCGAACTCGAATTGTCCATAAACTATACCCTCACCAACCGAAATCCGCAGATTTAAAGGATTCTGTCACAATAGTTTCGGTCTTGCCGCGAGGAACGTTCAGTTTTCCACAGTACCCGCGCACAAGCTCGCGAGAAATAGACTATACAAACTTTTTTTTAAATTAGGGTCTAAAATATGGGTCATTTTTGCAAATTTAATTGTAAATTGCAAAAAATGTGAAATTATTTATCCAAAAATTTAATTTAGTTCAAAAAAGCACTTAAAGCTACTGTCCAATTGGCAAAAATTTAAAAATAGTTTTTTTAAATTTTTATTTAAATTAATTTTTTTCGTTTTAAGCAAAACAAAAAATGAATTGGTCGTTTTCAGTTTTTGTTTGCGAGAGCGCAGAGTCAGAAAATGTGGAAAGTTTGCATGTTCGGTCAAGGACATAGAAGGCAACAAAAAGAACAGAAATTTGGAAATTTAAAAACATTTAACTTTTAAGAATTGACAAAAATGAAATAAAAATTGTAAAAATTAAAGAAATTAAAGAAGAAATGTTTTAAATAAATTTAATTTCTGTATCCCCCCTATATAATAAGCGCAAACCGACGGTATGTTTATGTGTCTGTGTGTTTTTCCGTCCGCACCGGAGTCATTCGAGACGCTGAAACGACCGGTCGTTCAGAAACAACACAAAAGAGACGACACCACTGGGTGTAGAACTCAGACACCGCGCGCAACAGACAAACGCACTGCCAGTGAGCCACCGCGCGCACGTCTTTCAAACGTTGCAATGAGGATAGATCTCAGGTGTCTTAGTTTGCGACGAAGCGGTTGTGTGTTGGCAAGAAGCAGAGTCAAGCTCAAATTGGAATAAAATGGAATTGTATTTTCTCCGTTCTTTCTCATTTTTTGCTTTTTTACTTTTTCGAAAGTGCGTTGATAAGCTGTTGAGTCAAATATGAATACATCGTAATGTGCTTGCAACTTGCGCGCGCTCCAGTTGAACATTCAAAATTCAAGAAGACGGGTAAAATACGAATTCAAAAATCCACTTAAAGTCACAGTTAAATAGAGGCGCGGATCGCGCGCGCTTCAGCGTTTATTTAATTAATATTTAAAATTCCATCATCTGTCGTTTCCTCTGCCTTATTCTATGTGTTGAAATGACCATTCTATGTGTTGATATTTGTCTCTGATCTTTGCAATTGTCGGTGCGTATTACAAATTAAATTAAATTATTACGGAGCAAAATTGAAGAATACCAAAAATTTAAAAATATGTATATAATCTAAAATAAAAGGCGCCCATAAAACCAACTTGCATAAAGACAACTTGCATAACACATCTTGCATAAAGACATCTTGCATAATCGTCAAAGTTTGTATCTTCATATGATATCTTCATATGATTTTCCCAAAATTTGTAATTAGTAATGATTTATTTTTAAGGAAGTGGAAATTTCGCATTCATTTTTTCTGGCAATTTCGCAATTTCGACGTAGATGCGACGCGACGCAAAAGCAACAAAAATGAAGATAAATCTGGAAATTAAATTTTGTTCAAAAAAGAACTTAAAGCTACTGTCAAATTGGCAAAAATGAAAAAAAAAGCGATAACAGCAATGATAAATCGGGAATTGCATTTTTGTTTAAAAACATAAAGCAAAATCGACAAAATTTAATTAACAATTTGAAAAAAATTAATTTATTAATTGCTTAAAATTTGTTTTATTTTTTAATAAATTAATAAAAATTTATTTTTTAAGGAAATGGAAATTTTGCATTCATTTTTCCCGCTGTTTATATCGAAAAGCTATAGTTTCTGTTGCTTTTAAGGTGGATAAACTGTTGCTAAGAGAGCATTTTCAGAGAATTTCATATTGCAATAGAGAGAAAATCCAGTTAAACTAATTTGCCTTTTTCTTCTTTCTCTCTGCTCCCTGACGACTAAGAGCTTCGCTAGGGCGGTATTTTGATTGGATTTTGCAGGCTTTAAGCTGCTGCAGATTATTGCATTTGATGGCAGACGGCAACGTTTCATCAAACCAAAAAATTGTTAAGATTTCAGATGCGGGCTTGGCTCCTTCTCGTGGCCGCTGTGATCATTCCAATCTTGGTAAGATTCTATTTGGTTATTTTGGTCGATTGTGACTTTAGGTCGCCTCGCACCGCTACGTGCGTCCGCTCCCGGTGGGGAAGTCGTTCGGGGGCGTCTTCGGGAATTCCACGACGAGCGAGTCGGTGGTGAAATGCGTGGACGCGTGGGCGGCGGATCCTCCGAAGGCGCTCGTCTTCAACGAGAAGACGAAGCGCTGCACGGCGTTTGCAAAGGTCTATCAAACGAAGGAGGCGTCAGCTGACGAGCGTGGCTACCGGGTTACGGTACAAGATGAAGACATCTGTTTCAAGAGCGCGATGGAGGATGTCGAGAAGATTTGTGGGTTTTATCTCTAATCTGTGGCTCTAAAATCTGGTTTAGTTGATGCAAAATGCCTAGAGGGATGGACCGAAATCTCGTATCTCTCTACGACCGCCTGCTACATTGCCCACCCTGAAGAGGTTGCCCTCTCATCTCACATTCGCTATTTGCTGATTTCTTCTCTTTCAGAGCGTTCCAGCTCCAAAATTGACCAATTTCAATGTATGCGAGAACTTGCACCGTTATGCCATGGCGCCTTCCATTCATAGCGAAGAAGAAAACGCTGCTTTAGGTACGAAATTTATAAAAACAAAAAATAAATCAATGATTTTAGTCAAAGCATTCCCATCCCCGAAGAATGTGTTCAATATTCCCTTAATTCTGGTGGATCGAGCCAACTTCAACGAGCTGAAAGCGTGGAAATGGATGGATGGAACGGAATTGGACTACAACAACAATTTTAACCCGACGAAACTCCCAAAAGGGTGTGAAGAATCGTGTTCGAATGCGGTTTTTTTGGGAGAGAGAGCTTGGAACGTAGGTACCACTAAACGTACACTCTGCAAATATGTTCTCTCTTGAAATCAAAATACTTTCACTCTTTGTGGTCTTCTAACTTAAAATAAGCGCGCAGCCAGTTTTAAGTCAACGTCTTAACTTAATGAACTCAATAATTTGTAGTAAATGTTAACGTGATAAATATGTTGAAAAAATCAATTGTGTCGTTTTTATTAGAAAAATTGTTTTTTTTCTTGGTTTACGGGAGCTCTAAGCGAAAAAATGTAGAAAAGTTGCATGTTCGGTCTAGGATGCAATGTAAGAAACAAAAATGAAGAAGAATAAATTCAATATTTTATGATAACTGAAAACGCTAAATAAAAATAAAATATTTATCCGTTTGTGCAATTAACTAGCAAAACAAAATCTGAAGGCATTACGAATTAGTAATTTGTTTAATATGGCAAAAAAAAGAAAATTTTTTGTTTGCAATTTTTACAATTAAAATAGATTCTAACGGAGCGAACAGGTCTCTTGGCAACCCTTTCAAAGGCAACAGCAAAATACGCGAATCAAAATCTGATGGCCATGTCTGATGGTCTGATCCAATTTACCGGTCGTTAACATACAAAAATTAAAATTCATTTTTGTAAATCTTAAAATTTAAAATTTAAAGCTATCATTTAAAATCTATTCTGAAAAAATAAAAAATGTTATTTGAAAAACATTTGAACATAAAAATTGAAGAAAATCATAAAACAATTATTAGGCTAACAACTATGCTCAGAAAAGACAATTAGGTTAACAATTTCGACAATTCGTTATGACAACTCTCTGACCATGTAGCATTTCATTTCATGCAGCAATCTAGCTTTATTGACAACCAAAAATTTATTTTAGATTCTTGGCTCTCTTTTAATCTTTACTGATTAATAACAATTTAATCGTCATCCGTTTTTTGACAAATCAAATGAATCGTCGAACCATTTCCACGCTTGAAGATCATCAGGCTCGTTGGCATCGACCAAAACAATACAATTGTAAATAAATTGAACCTAAAGATTAGTAAAAAAAATCAATTTAAATTGAATAAAGCAACAAAAAATCAATAAAAATCAATTAAATTAAAATATAAAATTTTTAAAAAAATCATCTTTTATTCTATTAATCTTGACGATCCCACGAATTATCACATTATTGCCAGCGGACGACTTTTCAACTGTAAAAACATTACAATATTTTATTTCTGATTCTCAGAATGCTCTTTTCTCTACTTAATCATGTACTTGCACATGATGGATTGCGACGAATTCCCGCCCCAACCACCACTTCCAGCGTAAATGCTGATTCTGGGCACCTTGGCGCTGCGCACTAGCGTCCTTGGCTCCACGAAATTCAGAAAATCCACTTCTGAATCGTCGAACCATTTCCACGCTTGAAGATCATCAGGCTCGTTGGCATCGACCAGCATTAATCCGATGACATTTGAATACCCAAACCTTTTTGCTGTAAATTAACAGAAATCTAGCAAATCAAGAGTGATTTTTGCATGCCTATGGCTTCGTTCTCCTCCTCGCTGTGCACGGAAGCCACATTGGCGAAGGGATAGTCGGATGTGCATTCTTTTAGGGGATTTTCGCCTTTTGAAGTCTGAAAATGGCAACAAAGTAGATTATAATTGCCAATCAGTGCTTACGTGCATCTCAACAATACTATCATGGAAAACGTGGTCATGAAAGCACCCGGACGAGTTCAGGAATGTGAGTTTCGGCCAGCCGCCTCGACAATCAGCTGAAATCGGCAATTTTCCATCTTATTCAGTTCAGCAACAGACCGATTAGATGAAGATCTTCCATCGCCTTGCGTTGGCAGACGTCTTCGTCCGATTCGTCCACGACAAAACCGCGTTCGTCGCTCAGCGCGTCCGTCGTTCCATAAACGATCCTATATTCCGTGCAGTTCCGTGTCATCTCGTCGTAAACCACCGCTTTAGGCGGGTTTTCGGCCCATTCCTCCACGCAATCAATTACCGAGTCGGTTGTTATGGTATTGCCGGCGATGCCGTCGATGGAGACGCCGAGAGGGAGAGGACGAATATAGATATTCGAAGCCTTAAAAGTGATTCAAGGAGCAAAAAACGATGTCTAACTTACTTGGATCGTTAGTGCGATTGCGAAAAGCAGGAGAAGAGAGGACATCGTTGTTCTGATGAAAAGCCGATGTCGAGAGAGGATCAAGAGAATGAAGTGATGATGATGCGCATTTCTTAGTTCGTTTCGCTCGGAGAACGCGCAACCAGGCAACGGCAGCCATCTGAGAAAAAGCATCAAAAGCGCAGAGCAAAGACGCATTCATTGATTTGTCTGCTTTTTTCCTTTTTTGTTTATTTCTCAGACATTTTAAGGCATCGAGGTGCAAGTGGCAAAAATAAAGATTGCTGGAAACGAACGACTGAATACCGTAATGTCTGCTTAAACTCCGCACGGTTTGAAGGTGAAAAACTCACCAAAAACCAAAATCAAGTTGCTCGTATTTCCAAACCCCAACTGAGTAAAAAAAAGTTCTAACTCTAATGAGTCGAGTCACGAGTCGGTACCTTGCTGCGCTGGACTTTAAGACCTATAAAATGGAGCATTTGTTCTCTGAAGTCATGGAAACCCAACCACACAATTTGACTGTATCTAGGGAGTTCTAAAAACATGGTTGGGATGCGTCCAGACCAGAGAAACAGGCGTTTCCAGACAAACTGAAGACGTGGCAAAAAAAAAAGAAAGAATTTCTGATCTGATGAAGATCCGCATTTTCAGTTGAAACGTGGCTTTTCAGTTTTTGGTGACCGCTTGGTTGCGAAGGCGAACATGTGAAGAACAAACGAGCACGTTTGCGCAATTTGACTCGGGTCGGCGATTCGGCTCGCAACTGGCTCATTGGCGTTATTGGTGCGAATACCGTAGTCCGGTAGGTACCTATCCGATTGGATTCTCTACAAAGTTCGAACTGCGTAGTGTCGGTGATCTTCTCATTTTTGAAATAGCTGTATTTTCTTTTTATAAAACACAAAAAAAACGCGCTTTGGAAAATGGAAATCGAAGCTGCAGACAATCCTCGAACAAAAAGCATTCCATGAATTTTAACGAGGTTCACCTGACAGCAGCAATTCTGCAGGGCCTACGCACGGTCTGTATTGGAAGTGAGCGGAAAACATGCAATGTAGCAAACCGCTGATGTTTTTCTCAAAAATCTCTTTAAAATAACAAAACTCAAAACTACAAAAATCACCTAAAATCTAGGCACACCGTATCTTAATGAATAAATGGAGCTTTTGTCCTCTGAACTTCAGAGGAAAAGTACTTCAGAGTCTGAAGTCATGGAAACGCGACCACACAATGCTTCAGTGTTAAGAGCTTTGTCTCTATCCAGGGGTTCTAAAAACATGTTTGGGATGCGCGGAGACCAAATAACGCCTGGAAACAAGCGTTTCTAGGCAAACTGATGTGGCAAAGGGAATTTTTGGTCTGAGAAAGATCCGCCATTTCAGTTGAAGATGTGGCGCTTTCAGCTTCTGGTGGCCGCTGCCACCGCTCCGATTTTGGTGAGATTCATCTCGTGCTTCTGAAATGTGGCTTTAGGTAGGCTCGCACCGTTACGTGCGTCCGTTCCCGGTGGGGAAGACGTTCGAGGGCGTCACCGGGAATTCCACGACGAGCGAGTCGGTGGTGAAATGCGTGGACGCGTGGGCGGCGGATCCTCCGAAGGCGCTCGTCTTCAACGAGAAGACGAAAAGCTGCACGGCGTTCAAGAGGGTCTATGGAACGAAGGAGGCGCCAGCGGACGAGCGTGGCTACCTGGTTACGGTACTAGATGAGGACATCTGCTTCAAGAGCGCGATGGAGGATATCGAGAAGATTTGTGAGTTTTATGTCTATTGTGTGGCTCCAAAATGAAGTTTAGATGATCCCAAATGCCGAGGCGAATGGACAGAGGTCTCGTTTGGAAAATCAAGTGCTTGTTATATTCTTATAAATCAGCCTCGCAGCAAAGTAAATAAAATTCAAAGCAATGGATTAGGATTAATTTTTTTTGTTTTCAGCCGTGTAATGGAACTACATTATTTTCAGTTTGCGAAGAGAAGTTTCGGCTCTCTAAAGCGGCTTCAATTCACAGCGCTGAAGAGAATGATGCTTTAGGTTCAGCTTAAAATTATCGAATAATTACCTGACAAAGTTTTTCAGTTAATGCATTTGATTCTCGCTTTTTTTATATTGGACTGGCGCCCCCCACTGATTCTTCTTTGTGCAAAGATCCAAGGTCCTGGCATTGGTTGGATGGAACAGAATTGGACTACAGTAATTTTCTAGCCGGAGACCAATATGAAAAGCATTGCTTGGATCCATGTTACCATATATTTATAAACGGTAGTCAATGGACGATCGGAAGTGGAGAAAATAATGTTCTCTGTAAATACGATCTCGTTTAACTTTGCTATGTTTGCTTGTAATTATGATTGTAATTGTAATCTTTGTGGCCTCCACCAAAATGTGGCCTTCTAACTCAGAGAAGCACACAAGCAAAAATAAAGAAGAATAAATTGAATATTTTTGTGATAACTGAAACTGAAAACTAAAACGAATTTCAAATGAATAATGCGAAAAAGACAAATATTTCCATTTTTGTTTTAGAAATTGTTCTCGTGAAGATGCTTTGCGCTCTCTTCCTCTTCGCCATCTCCGTTATTCCGGTAAGAAATCTAAAACTGCGCATTTCCACTATTGTCGGATCAATTCGCAATTACCTCTCTCCAGTTGCCTGAGGGCCGCGGTGAGACCATTTTCCGACCAGATTTCCAGTGTACATGATTCCAAATCTGATTTATCGTCCGAACGCTGTGTTTCAATCAATTTTTTGTGCGCAGAAGCTTCGTCACCATGTTATGCGTTGGAATCTGAAGTTTCACGCCGATCTGACATCTGCGGACGCAGTAGTCGGCTGTCCCCGAAATGATTTTCGAAAACCAATGTACATCGATAGGATTGCGCAGATTGGTTCGAAACTTGGTATTCCTATGGAATACGACTCGGAGAACAATAGTTATAAAAAAAATTTCGAATTTTCAAAATTCGACGGATATTAGAAACAAGAACAGCTGCAAATCCCGTTGAAACAAGCGTTTTCTCTCGAAATCGATCTGTTTCAAGCAATTTTTTCTATAATTATTGTTCTCCGAGTCGTATTCCATAGGAATACCAAGTTTCGAACCAATCTGCGCAATCCTATCGATAAATCAGATTTGGAATCATGTACACTAGAAATCTGGTCGGAAAATGGTCTCACCGCGGCCCTCAGGCAACTGGAGAGAGGTAATTGCGAATTGATCCGACAATAATTCAGCAGACTTTGTGTCAACTCTACATTCGTCCTCTCCCTCGCGATCGCACGTTCACTGGGCTTTCCAGCCTCTGCACACAGGCCGAAACGGTTGTGGACTGCGTTGATCAATGGGAGAGCAATCCTCCCAAAGCACTCGTCTTCAACGAGGTCACACAGAACTGCACGGCATTTCGGAAAGTTTACGGTCTAAAACCGGCGCCTTTGAACGAGCCAGGCTATCTTATTACTGAATCTGACCAGAATGTCTGTCTTAACGATACAATGGACGATTTACGCAAGATTTTTGGTAATTTCTCGTCTGGTAGAACTTAAAAATGGTCTCATTTTACAGATTGTGCAGAAGGATGGCACAAACTGTCGTTTGGCAGCTCTTCTGCGTGCTACTTGCAGTTCGACAACACCGCTAGTAGCAAATTCATTGTAAAATTAAAAAAATTAAAATTTCGCTTCAAAATACCGATTGTTTTAGAAAGAAACGGGAAAAACTGAACTCCAAATATGCGAAACGACCAATCCACCCTCAAAACCAGCCTCAATCCACAGTCAAGAGGAAAACGAAGCAATTGCAAAATGGCGACCTTTATCAAGCTACATCAACATTGGGCTGCAGCTCTCCGATCCGAAGCGATTCAACGAGACGACAGCGTGGGAATGGATCGATGGCAGCGCTCTCGACTACAGTAACTTGGACAAGGAAGCAATCGCAACGGCGTGTCAAGAGGGGAAATGCAAATTTGCCCAACTCGACTTTGACTCTAGGTTGTGGCGATCGAATTCAGCTTCTTTTCCTCTTTGCAAATACAATTTGAATTGATATTTTCTCTCAGATAGAATTGGGCCCAATTTGTGGTTTAAGCAATGTTCCTTAGTCTTGCCTAACCCACTTATATCATCATTCGGTTTATCATTAAACGAACTAAACTGCCCTACGCTAAACAAAAAACAGAGGAAATGGCAAAGAAACGGCAATTGCTCTCAAAAACACGTGCGTTTCGCTCTTTGTTGCTTGGTTTCGTTGTCGGATGTCGCAGACGACGTGTACATTAAAATGGGCTTTCCGTCAACTATGGTCTTTTCTATGACTACTGAAAGCATCGCAAAACTTTGGCCTCTCTGATGCGCCGAGACCAAATAACGCCTGGAAACGGAAATTTCTGGTCTGATAGCGAGATCCACCATTTCAGTTGAAGATGTGGCTTTTTCAACTTCTGGTGGCCGCTGTCATCGTTCCAATTTTGGTGAGTTTCACGCGTATTCCCCTGAAATATGAGTTTAGGTCGCCTCGCACCGCTATGTACGTCCGCTCCCGATCGGGTCATAGAGCATGTCTCAAAAGAATTGTCTTCAGATGAGGATTTGGCTCATATTCGTGGTCGTTCCAATCTTGGTGAGAGTTTATTTCTTTTTTTTGGTCAATTCTGGCTCTAGGTCGCCTCGCACCGCTACGTGCGTCCGCTCCCGGTGGGGAAGTCGTTCGGGGGCGTCTTCGGGAATTCCATGACGAGCGAGTCGGTGGTGAAATGCGTGGACGCGTGGGCGGCGGATCCTCCGAAGGCGCTCGTCTTCAACGAGAAGACGAAGATCTGCACGGCGTTTAGCAAGGTCTACAGGACAAAGGAGGCGCCAGCGTACGAACGTGGCTACCGGGTTACGGTACTAGATGAGGACATCTGCTTCAAGAGCGCGATGGAGGATATCGAGAAGATTTGTGGGTTTTGTGCTTGACGTGTGGCTCTAAAATTTGGCTTAGATGATCGAAGATGACTAGACGGATGGAACGAACTCTCACTCGGGAAATCAATTACTTGTTACAAACACACAGATTACCGTGGCGGCCAGGTACATTAAATTCAAAGTAATCTGAATTATTTTTGATTTCAGTTGTGTAGTGTCGGTCTCGCCATAATCAACCTGTGATGCTCGTGTCAACGAGACGCAAAAAAGTGTAAATCATTTTTGTTTTGAGTTTGAACACAAATCATCCTTCATTTTGTCTGTCTTTTTCCTGTCTTAGTTCAACATTTATTGAATAGTCATCGGCGACAGACACACCTACAAACCGTCTATTATCTGAGCCAAAAAGTAAAATGAAGGCAAATAAGCTGCCATAGATTGGGTTACGGTATCGATTGATGTTTGAATAGAAACAGTATTCAGCTACAGTAATCAAGAGAAAATTAGGCGCTTCTGCGGATGAGCGGAAAATTGCGACGGCGGCGGAGGAGCTCCGCTGCGCTGACAGTTGTGAGTTGCATCCTCGAGTGTTGCGCATCGCGGGGAATCATCAACTCAAATTCTTCGTTTGAGTAGGCGATGTGGAACATCACGGCGGTGAGAGAGAGGTCGACTCCTTGAACCAGCTCAAATTGATGGAAGTTTGTAGTTTTCCGCTTTTATCCTCTCGTTGCGAGACCCCGTGTCACGCGATGCTTTGATTTTCAAAGAAATCTTGGGCGGCGCATAGTGGGAGAGTGCAGCGTAGGCCATTTCAGTCTAAAAAAGGCATTTAGCTTGTAAATACTGGACACTTTGCGTAACGTAAGAGACAAAAATAGCTCTAGATGCTAAATTTATGTTGACATCATTTTCTATCCAAGATGGCATCATTCTCTTCAAGTGATCTATGTCATTCTCTCTTAAACTGAAATTCACTTGGTTTTTCCAAACTTAAAATTGATCTGAAAAGCGCGGTTTTGCACAAGAATGCGATTTCATCTCAAGTGTCCTGGGCGGTGTCTATTTTGCGACTGGAATAGTTCATTTCGGAGCCAGAACTGCATGTTTCTGTGTTTTGGCCGACTGTTGTTTGGTTCTTCGTTCAGAGGCCGGTTTTCGATGTCTTCAGTTGCCTGGTTTCGAGGATCTATTTCAAAATTTGCTTAGCATCATCTGGCGAAGCCGATCATCTCTATGGGCACTGAAAGCATCGCGGACTGTGCGCTTCATTTTCCGTTCATTTCTGTTGAAGATGAGGATGAGGCTCCTTTCTTTTCTGGTTGTTGCTGTCATCGTTCCAAATTTGGTGAGTTTAACACACTGAAACCTAAAATGTGTTCTAGGTGAGCTCGCTTCGCTACGTGCGTCCGCTCCCGATCGGGACGACGTTCGAGGGCGTTGCTGGGAATTCCTCGACGAGCGATTCGCTGATGAAATGCGTGGAAACGTGGGCGCTCGATCTCCCAAAGGCCCTCGTCTTCAACGAGAAAACCATGAGTTGCACGGCGTTCAGCAAGGTCTACGGAACGAAGACGGCATCGGAGGACGAGCGCGGCTATCTGATTAGCGTTTCCGGTGAGAACATCTGCTTCAAGGGCGCAATGGAGGATGTCGAGAAGATTTGCGAGTCGAGCGCCTGTTTGCTCCTCTAACGTCGTTTGCTTTAGTTGTTCCGAAGCCAAAATGCCGAGAAAGATGGACGGACGTCTCCTTTTTGTCCACGACAGCTTGCTACTTGGTCGTTGATCATGCCGCAGTAGTCTAAAAGAATTAAACTGCAATGATTTCATTCTTTTAGAATTACACGGAAGACGCTCGATTCAATGTCTGCGAGGATCTGTACCCCTATTCCAAGCCTGCTTCCATTCACAGCGCCGAAGAGAGCAACGCAGTGTGTAAGAAAACTCGAAATCAGTAAAACTCAAAATTCAATGCTTTCAGGGAGTGCAATGGGGAAGCCGTGGCTGAGCATTGCTCTAATTTGCACTGATCCAACGCGATACCACGATCGTACAGTGTGGAAATGGGTCGATGGAACGGAATTGGATTACCACAACTTGAGCATTACAGGAACATGCTCATCTAACGATTGTCTCAGTCCATGGATCTCAGGAGCTGTTTGGCATACACGATTTCAACCTGGGAACAATAGACGTTTTATTTTGTGCAAGTACAATCTGTAAACGTCAAGCAAATTGTTTTTATCATATCCGCATGTGCTTATGCCTGTATTCGTATTAAATTGGTCAGAGGCCGTAGTGAAATAATTGTCGTGGACGAGAGAGGCTCTCTTTACTTGGTGCTGAAAAAGTACAAAAAGTACAAAAATCCCTCATTTCGTCTGTCTTCTTCCTGTCTTAGTTCAACATTTATTGAATGGTCAGCGGCGACAGACACACCTACAAACCGTTAATTATCTGAGGCTAACATATTGCGATAGATTGGGTTACGGTATCGATTGATGATTGAATAGCCATAGAGCTTGACTGCAAACAGTGATCTTCTACAGTAATCGAGAGAAAGTCAGGTGCTTTTGCGGATGAGCGGAAAATTGCGACGGCGGCGGAGGAGCTCCGCTGCGCTGAGTTGCATCCTCGAGTGTTGCGGCATCGCCAACTCAAATTCTTCGTTCGAGTAGGTGATGTGGAACATCACGGCGTCAGAGAAAGGTAACCAACTCAAATTGGACGAAGTTTGTAGCAACCGGCTTTTATCCTCTCGTTGCGAGACCACGTGTCACGCGATGCTTTGCAATTCAAAGAAATCTTGGGCGGCGATCAGTGGGAGAGTGCAGCGTAGGCCATTTCAGTCTAAAAAAGGCGAGACAAAAATAGGCATAAATGGTAATTTATGTCGACATCATACTATCCGAAATAGCTTCACTCGAACTATGTCATCGAACTATGAATGAAGAGGAGTTTTAACGCAAAATGTTTCTTTATTTTGGTTGTTTTTGGCCTATTTTTGTCTCGTACTTTCAGCATTTACAAGCCGAATGCTTTTTTTGAGACTAACATGGCCTATGCTACACTCTCAAACGCCAACTCGTCAACATGAGAATTAATTAGACCCAGATCAGAACTGAATGTGAATCAATGAATCTTCTATTGTTATTCACGAAAAAAAAACAATTATATTTATGGAATTTACATACCGTATTAGTTCTGACAATTGCAACTTGTGAGCGGCTAACGAGAACAACATAATGGCAGCAAAGTAAGCTCGACAGGTAGTTTGGAAACGGCGGCATGACATAAGCGCGAAAACCGTAAGCGCGACGACATAAGCGCGGCGTCATAAGCGCGAATTTGAATTCCGTTTTCCGGAGCCTTTTTTGCACAAAATTTCATTGACAAATTAAGCGCGAAAAATATTTTTGCTCTTAACTTTTTGCGCTTACGGGAATTCGCGCTTATGACGTCACGCTTATGCCGTCGCGCTTACGGTTTTCGCGCGTATGTCGGGTCATTTCGGGTCATTGGAAACATTTCACGCTTTAAATTAGAAGAATTAATTTGAAAAACACGGTCGTTTAATTTAAATTTTTAAGAAAAATCGGTGTTTTTTAAAAAAAATTTTAAAATTTGGAAAACGTTTCGTTTTTTTGTATGACGCCATTGAGATCCCTTTTTTTCACAAAAAAAATAGGACTTAAATTGCTTATGATTATGTTTCACCACACTATCAGAACCCTAAAGGATCAACTGTAGTTAATCCAATTCAAAACAGCAAGAACTCTCGGTGCGGGGCGACCTGGCGCCAATTGAACGTGCTACTTGACCAGCTTGGCGAAATGTCAAAAATGTCGCTCTATGAAGCCAGCATAGGCGAATATCTAACTGAGCCAACAGCAGTCAGCAAAAGCCAAAAGCCTAAGACTGACTGTATGTTCACATTTGAACAAAGTATTAACGCTTTACAACTACTTAGCTCTTTTACTTAGCAGCTCACTGCGCTCTACGAAACCTGGTAAACCAAGAAACTAGACTAAACGACTAATACTAATATAAAAACCATATTTAACGACAACCTAGGCTAAGCCTAGCGCGCAGCCTCAGCCTCACGCTCAGATGTTGTCATGCAACGTCTCTTGATTTTTCAGACAAACAATTCCGTATTTTTACGTGATTTTTGATTTAGATAGCCGGGTTTAGTTTGAACCCACCCAGTTTTCAAGGAATTAAATAAAACTTTAAATTACAATTATCCGAACGTCGTCTTCAATCTAGAATCTTCTTTCAATCAATCCCCTATTTTCTAGAACTTTCATAGAAATTCAGTTAACTTGTAAATAAATAATCTCTCTCATAAGGATGTTTTTGAGATACTTATGTCATTTCCTCACAATTTCCGACGTTCAACGTTCCTGTTTTTTAGTCATCATTCTGCTCCAAATGCTTCCAGTTCGGGTCATCATCGTGAGCTTAGTTCAAAAGCTCGAATTAACGGTCTGATCGCTTCGTTCGTGCGCATTCCTAATATAAAGCTGCCTTCTTGCGCAGCCTTTTGATCTGCTTATTGTGGTTGACTGCGTAAACAGCAAAAAATGAGTGTCGAAAAAATCGCAAAAACATCCTTATGAGATTATTTGCTCACAAGTTAATTAAATTTCCTTGAAAGAGAATTCTAGCAGATACGGGATTGATATTTGGATAAGTATCTGCTTCAATCTTATAACTATATGATTCGTATCAATTTATTGAAAATTGAAAGAAAATTGAAAAGGCCACTAGAGCTGCACGCTGTATATAGTCGGTCCGTGACAATTGGGCGCTGCCGATTGGGCGCTGCCGATTGGGTGACGCCGTTTGGGCGACAGGACGATTGGGCGCCAGGATTTTTGGGCGCCGGGACGATTGGGCGCCGGGACGACTGGGCGCCTGACCAAATGTACTTGTCTGCATTGAAGGACATAGTGATTTGAGGTATGCAACCCGATACTTAGCTCTCTGCGCCCTACGAAGCCTCGCAAGTCAAAAAACTGGACAAAAAAAATCAAGAATCGGGCGCCCAATCGTCCTGCTTCGGTATATAGTTGGCCAGGAGATTGCAAAGTTGCGCGGTGCAAGGTGGAAATCCTTATTCCTCAAGGAATAGAACGAAAATCCGCTAGTGACAAAGCGCTGTTGTGTATTCCTTGCGAAATTTCACGCAAATCAGTGCCTTTACCGCATTGCCGTAGAAGATTTCTTGATTATCAGAGGAAAACAGGCAATTTAAACGGACTCTCGAGCTATTGTTTAGATTAGGTTAGCGCTTTGATTTCTCGATGAAGGATACAACTTTGCGGGACCGCAGGAATTAGGCTAGCCTGTGTTCACGACAGGAATACCGGCTCGGCGTTTCGCTATTAGAAACTGTAATGATCGCCGCTTTTAGGCTTGCCATCTGATACAAAGTCATCGTTAAATCAGCTATGCAGACATCTGTTCCCACCTTTGGGTTTTTTCTCTGTAAAATTCGGGCTTTTGTTCAAGACACGCGCTACAATCTGCCGCATGGCAGCTGGGACTTGGACAGAAAGTTTGCTAGCTGCACTTTGCACAGGTCTCCATGGTATCTCTTTCCACTTAAACACGTGCAAATTCATCGGAAAGTTGCAAACAAACTCAGCGCGCGCCAAAAATGAAAATTTAGTTTGTATTTTTTGTAGCGTCGTGATTCGTTCCTTCGTCACCACATCGGCCATGTCGGAGACCGTCTTGCGTCGTTTTCCGCACTAAACCTATTAATCTAACCGTCAGCTTTGGCATTCTTTTCAAGTCCAACTACAATCATAGAGCAGAGCTTCCGGCTGCGATGCCGACTCGATGACATAACTGACGTTCGGCTTTTGCGGAGAGCGCAAACCGTAATTGCGCCAATCCGATCACTCCCGATCCCCTAGGAGCACACGCAAACAGGGACTCTATAATTCCTTTGCTTTTGATTTTTTGGATAACAATCCGTTTATTAAAAGCCGTCATCGTTGAGAGAGAGACAAACAAGGTTCAGTTTGTTAACGTCGACGTTTGTTAACGTTTAATTTGACGAATTTACTCGAGCCGAACGACCCAACACATTTAACCACAATCGTTATAAGAACTTCGATTTGCAGCAACATTTGCATTGTTCTTCACGCAATTCTCCTTCTCCACTGCATTCAATTGACGACCCAAACCCGACTTCCGACTTACTCACTGCTCCCACATTCACAACTCCAATTTTCTTTTGAAATTCTTAAGACAAAATCCGATCAATCCAAATTTGTAGTCACTAATCCCTTTGCTTTCAGCATTTTTGGACAAATTCATGACATTTCATTTATGAAATCATCGCCGTCGTGGACAGACAGACATACAAACGTTCAATAAATATAACCCGTGAAGTCATCTGGACAGTGTAGGGGTTACGGTAAGTGGAGATCAATTGATACACGGAGACACCATTGTCAGCAGCAAGCAGCTTTCAGCTACAGTACATCACAGCAGGTTAGGTTAAGCGCTCCTCCTGATCAGTCGGGAATTGCGTCTTCGTCGCTGGCGGAGGAGATCGGCGCGGGAGTTCAGAACGTTGCGGCGCGCCGCCAACTCGAGATCGTCGTTCGAGTAGGTGATGTGGATCATCGTGGCGGTGAGGGCGGAGAGGTTGACTGCGGCTTCTCGAAGCGGCCGAGAGCAACTGAGATTGAGGAAGGAGGAATGTGGCGGCCGCTTTTATCCTTCCGCTGTGCGAGGCCACGCCCATCATCTAGAAGCTGTGAAGCCACGCCTTCGATTCGAAGAAGTAGAGCGTCACGCAAGGCTTTGCTTTCTGAAAAATCTTTGGTTAGCGAACGTGGTAGCGTAACAAAAAATTAATAAATTAAATTGTTTTGAGCCCAGAATACATTCCCTTAGCATCAATCCCCCTATCCCCCTATATAATAAGCGAAAACCAACGGTATGTTTGTGTGTTTTCCGTCCGCATCGGCGTCATTCGAGACGTTGAAACGACCGGTCGTTCAGAGAAACGTTCACACAAACGAGACGCCACCGGGCGTCGAACTCAGACTCCGCGCACAACAGACAAACACACTGCCAATGAGCCACCGCGCGCACGTCTTTCAAACGTTGCAATGAGGATACATGTCAGGTGTCTCATTTTGCAATAAAGCGGTTGTTTGGTGGCAAGAAGCACCGTTAAGGATCAAAGCGTAATGAAATTGAAATTATGCCAGTCTTTAAAAGTCAGCTTTAAAATGCTTGCAAGTTGCGCGCGCTCCAGTTCCGATCGCTCTCCTAAGCTCGAATTTTAAATTCAAAAAGTATCACACAATAATAACAGTTAAATAGAGGCGCGGATCGCGCGCGCTTCAGCGTTTTTGCTTAATGAAAAGCTGATTTTTTCGCCTTTTTTGACAAAATTAAACCTTACAGCCATCTTTACTGGCGCAGAAATTGAGTATCCTAACAGAATTGTCCCCATTTCAATCTTATGCGTTTATTTATGATATTTCATTTATTAACAGTCCAACAAAATTTTCAATAAATATGACCAGTTCAGTTTGATATGAACAGTTTTCGGGTTACGGTATCCGTAGAAGAAGAGATCGATTGTACGGCAGCAAACAGTGTGTTCAGCTACAATAGTGTTGATCGAACGGTTAGACGCCGCTCCTTCTGCTTGTCAGTCGGGAATTGGTGCGTCGTCGGCTACGAAGGAGGAGATCGGCGCGGTCGAAATGCGCTTTGCGGCACGCTGACAATGCGACTTCATCGTTGGAGAAGATGATGTGGATCATGGTTGAGGTTGACGGATGGTCTTGGCACGAGAGTGGTAAACAGCGGATTTACAAAAAAACCCCGCGGAGCGAAATGGATTGAAAGAGGATCGTTGCAGCACTCTTTTATGGTCGCTGCGAGACCACGCCCTCTCTCGAGAAGCCGCCTTCAACGCCTTCGAGCTCCACCTTCGGTGGGTGGAGGCGTCACGCGAGGTTTTTTTTTAAATGAAATCGTTGATTAACTAATTGCTAAACGGACATTTATGCCTTAAAAAGTGTTGGAAAAATCGATGGTGAAGCATACGAAACGGATTTAAGACAAAATAAAAAAATTGTTAACTGCCCGGGGATCGAACCTGCGACCACTCGCTTGTCTTTTTCTTTGAGCAAACCTTTGCATTTTTGACTAAAAAGGTCCAAAAATGTTGGACAATGATTAAGAACTCAATATAGACACAAAAAAATTTTCAACTTCCCCGGCGTTCGAACTTGCAACCTTTCGCACGCTTTTTTCTCGAAGGATACCTCTGCATTTTTGACTAAAAAGTGTGGAAAATGTTGAAGAATGATTAGGAACTGGTTTACGACAAAATAAAAAATCTTTAACTTCCCGGGGATCGAACCTGCGACCTTTTGCGCGCTTTTTAAAAAAATGTTTTTTGGGGTGTTAGCTGCAACTGTAAATTAAACTCTGCTGCTACTACAAGGTCCTCCGACTGCTCCGAATTTCTCGAAGCAGGACAAATTGTAGAGCTGCGTACTTGGCCAGGCTTCGTACTAAGTGCAGGCTTAGGCCTAGGAGCTGCCGCACGGTTTGTCTAGTGAATTTTGGGCGAGCGCAGCGAGCCATTCACAAGGCTTCGTAAAATTCACCAGACCCTAAAATTCTCTAGGCTTCGTACTAAGCAGGCATTTTATCTTTGTTCATCGTACTCACTAGGCTTCGTACTACGAACTTAAATTGTTCTGGCGCCCAGTCGGCGGCGCCAAGTTGACACGTAGTTGGTTTCTTGTGACCAACTGCGTGATAAAGCCTGTTAAAGATTGAATGTTCAAACACCAACCTTTCTGAAGATGTTTTTCAATTTTGAAAATTTGTTCAAGATTGAAAATTAGAGCGTTCCTAAAAGGTTTCACAGGAACGCTCTAATCTGGCACCCTCAACTTTCGATGGATCTCTGATCAGCGTAGATGCCACGAATTGGTCGATCGCTCGTCAGCTTCAAGTCACTTCCGATAGTCGAACATCTCGGACACGTACAGCAGCGGCGTCAAAAATGTTAATCGCTGCAAAAAACACGTCTCTCGCATCGATGAGACCCTAATTAACCGTATTATCCACTCTGCGCTCGTCTTTGCTGCTCCTGTTTGACGTCTTTTTCACGTTTTGACTCACTCTCAGCAGGAACCTCGTCGTACCCCGTGTACTTGAAGACTCTAGCGGCGCAGCTCACATGGGTGCTTATGTGATTCAAAAGTTGTTTATCGCGACGGAGTCGATGACGCGCGGCAGTGAGATTGTTTGAGTTCATTGCGTTGAGTATACGGTAGTCGCTCAAAATCGGGTTTTTGACTAATCCACCCACCACGCGTTCCTCTTGGTATTCGTGTTCGTTTAGAGCTTAGATCACATCCAATCTCCCTGTCCTAGGGCAGCGCTCATAGATCACTCGAAGCACTCAACTCCATGATATCATTGCAACTGTCTGAGGGCGCTGAAGAGTGGATTAAAGAACGGAGCGATGGACCTTTTAAATGCGGCTTTAACCAGTGATCAGCAACATTCTCGGGGACTTGAAAACAGAGAACAAGATTTCATTAATCAGACTTTCGCTAATCTGCCACCCATCAAGAGATTAGAAGTCTTAGAGTCAATGTCTCGACTTTGATTTTGAGAATTGAAGACACCAAAGTGAGTTCAGTTCGGGCGATCTTTTTAAAAAACAAAACGTAATAATCCACTATCGCTAAGCAGCTATGGCTCAGGAGAAGTGGTTCACACGTGTCTCAAATGACAGGCCAAAATGGCCAATAGGGAAGTCCTTGAACTCCTGGCAATCGCTGGCATCCGGTAGTTGTTGCACAAAGAAGCCTTGCAACTTCTTCTACGAGGGATCGAGGAGAATCGAGGGAATCTGTGACAGATTTGTTCCAAGCAGTC
Source organism: Steinernema feltiae (assembly GCA_007213375.1). Classification (NCBI taxonomy): domain Eukaryota; kingdom Metazoa; phylum Nematoda; class Chromadorea; order Rhabditida; family Steinernematidae; genus Steinernema; species Steinernema feltiae. The sequence continues at coordinate 2,361 of MQUG01001184.1, read as the reverse complement.
TGAGAAGTGAGCTTCTCAGACTACAGTCAAGACTCGGTCTGACGTCGAATAAGTAATGACATGTTTGCGTTTTTCTCTGACATCGAAGATCAAAAAACTCCTTGAGGTGTGGTTGGACGTGGGCAGAGATCACATTAGGCATACAATTTGAACAGAGATTGCAGCCAAGTTAAATGCGTTTATATGCTGCTCTACAAAGCCTGGTAAGCCAACAACTAGGCTAAACCACTAAGGACGTTAGCCTAAGCCTAAGGCAGTTACGGTATAATTAGCCAAGAACGAAGCTTAGCCGTGTAACGATCAGGCACGTTACGTTAGTGAGTCTTGGCGCTAAGATATATAGCGCCAAGTTGGCGATTCCCGGTTGTCCTGCTTCGATATTCGCCTGATCTCTGACATCAAGGAGCAAAAAAAAAAACGCCAAGAAGCTTACATTAGAGGACGTAGGCAGAGATCACTCCGAGCTAATCGGATATTTACGAAGGCGTATGACAAATACAACAATGTAGAGACAACCAATTCAATTCAAAAGAGACGAAAACGACGAGAAAGGAGAAAACGAAAGATGAACAAAATCGTGCATACCTCGTCGTTCCACCAAATTGTCGTCACATTCAAGCCCTATTGCTAGCAATACAGTAGAACACAGTTCTAAGACGATGTCATCTAAACGCACGTTGTTTAAATGCCGTTTTCCGCTAATTACAAACTCCGGATATGCGAATAGCCGTGCCGGAAACGGCACAATCTAATGGATGCGTTTGGAAACATCTGACTCGTCAGTCTCTGACTTTTCCGGCTGATTCAGCAGCAAAACACAGAAGGCATAAACAAAATACGAACAAAACTCGAACAAAAAAGAGTCAAATTTCAACCAAAACATCTACAATCAACTAGTATAATCTAGAAACTAATGACTGTTACCCTACCGTAATCGATCACGTCCTCAGACAATCGTCCTGCGTCAGCGCACCGAGAACCTAACCATTAAAGTCCTGTGTTTTCGTGGAACAATTTTGTTATTGGAAGTGAACAGAGATCACTCCGAGCTAGTCGGATACTATCCAGGCCGTTCAAAAAACTGCTAAAAATCTAAAAGAAACGTTATCTTTAAATACCTCGTCGTTTCACGTCGTAATTTTTGTATTTTACTCTGCTAGGCTAGACGTCAGTAAGAAGAAGGCAGTTCTGGTTACCGTGAATTCCGGAAATGCGAAAATCCGTGCCGGAAGCAGCGCACAACGGCTTCTAATGGATCGTTTACAACGTGTGACTCTTGTGTCTTTTCCGGAAGCGCTGCTGTCGTTATTCCGGATGTTTCGACAGCGAAACAAACAAAACATAGCTTGGACGAACACAAATGAAATAATCGATGAGTTGAAGAGCCAGAACGTGTCAACAACGTGGCGCCCAGTGATTTTAATATTTTGGCGGCAGGTCAAAAGCATCTAAACGTTGCTCTGCGAAGCCTTGTAAGCCAAAAACTAGCCTAAACCACAAAGGCAGTCAGTCTAAGCCTAGGGCAGTTACGGTATAGTTAGCCAAGAACGAAGCTTAAGCGCGTTATCGCGAATCGACATGATTCCCCTTCTACCGCGCCGATCTCCTTCCAAGTTCTCCTGCTTTGAATAATTTTAGCCACAATAAGTGCTTTCAATGGGTATGACTTAGAACAGACAGCTGATTGTTTAGCTAAAGAGTCTTGCGACGCAATTTCAACAACGCTTGTTTTTCATACCCTCTTTGTTTGTTTCCCAAACTAATTCCACCAGATGCCTTTCGCTTATACCTACATTTCTTGCTCGGCCCCGTCTCACTCATCAATGACTCAGTGCATGTTTGTATGGCATGTTTTGCATCGTGAAACGTCCGTTCTTTTCCGGTTATCGTTCTTTTCCGGTTTGAATTCTCGACTTTGTCTCTTGTTATTGAAAGCAAAACAAAACCGACTTATTACCGTAATCCTCTTTTCTCATCTTATCTCACAGTGGATGCCGTTTTCAAGTTGAGACACCCACTTTGGATGTGTTGTTTATGGTGATCAACACCAGAAATTGACATTTGGTCAACTTTTCAAGGAAAAGAACGATTAAATCGTGACATCTATGTGCTTAATCATTGAGATCTGCCCAACGTTGTAGTTTTGTTTTGCAATGTTCACTCCATTTCTCACATTACCGGAACCCAAACCCACATCGCGCGTCAAAAAGTGCAAAAACAAAAACATGGCAAGTGGAAGAGGTTGCGTGAAAGCTTGACGTTTACCGGTACGTTTGACGATGTCCTTCCTGTAGAATCCGCTTACTCCACTCGCTAAAGGCGCCGATAACGCCAGAAGTCTGCACCAATCTGCCAGTGATC
>MQUG01001183.1:0-14111 GCA_007213375.1 Steinernema feltiae | reverse complement strand
CAGCGTTTATCGTTCAACACAAAACAAAACATTTAAAATTCCAACAACAGTATGATTTCCCTTCGTTAGGGAGGTTTGGTTCAAAAGGTCCAAAGCTTATATTCTTGCACAGCTCTGCGCACCAGCGGGTCTGCTTCGGCTGGCCAAGTCCCAGTCAAATCGAGAATTCCCAGTTTGCAGCGATCCAATTGAAATACCAGAAAGTCGAATGATTCACGCCCGCTGTACGCTAAAGTCAGTTCATTGAACAAGTGCTCCTTCAGAAACGAAAACTGAAAAGACGTGATCCTACCAATTCGCGCAATTGCACTGAACAGTGGAACTTTGAGAAGCCCAACCAGAGCCGAGAATACCACGCTAGTCTAGACACAATGAACTTCAAACGGGTCTCAAATTCCTCTATTGGCACAAAAGGCTCCAGTTCGCGGATAAATTTTGAGGTCCTAAAATAGATAGATTTGAATCTGACATGCTCAACGTTGAGGGCATCCAATCTGTCCCATCCCACGTAGTCAGGGCTTTTATCAATTTGAAGCACAGGAGAAGCGAGGAGCCTGTTGTTCTCGACCTTTAGCAGCACAGTGACATGTAGAGGCAGCACCTTCTTCTTCGCTTCGCAGAGCTTCTTCCAACAACGAATCCCTCTGAGGTTGTCAACGTCAGTTTTGGAGAGGAACTCGCTGAGGTGCTTGTAGAAGGCAAAGGGCAACGCGTTCATTGCGGACACGATCAGGACGAATGCATCGAGTGAAGCGGCGGAAAGCTTTGCGCAGGATGTGTGAATGAAGCTGCATCGCATTCTGCACGCGCACGTCGTTTGGCGCATTTGTTCTGACGCCTTAGCGTGACGCTCGTTGTGAGACATCGAATTCTGTTTCTTTCAGCGTTCTGCAACGCGTACCACGTGGTTCTCTCGGAGGGTGTTTACCTGCTTTGATTGCTTCTGTGTTTTTCGTCTTAACTTCAGATTTAGCAGAATGGCGCTCAGAGTAAAGCTGGTTTCATGTTCCATGCAAATAAACGAAAAATCACAAGTTAGGATTTGAATTTATGAAATCTTGTCCCTCAACTTTACTGCGATGCAACGATTTTCAGCGACGATTTTCCAAACATTTGGAGTTAGGAAATTCCTTCCAAATTGTTCAAAGCCAAATGGAAGTTGCAAGCCATCAGAGACGTTTGGGAGACATTTTTGGACAATTTTATTCAGCTTCATTCTTCACACCATTTCATTCTATTTGTACAGTAACATCGAACACTAGAGATACGGTCATCGAATCGTTCATTCTCGAGACTCTTCCACACGCCCGGGTGGTAGATCCACGAGCTTCCGCCAAAATAGGCCTGAGTGAACACTTCCAGAAGGCAATTCTGCCGTACGGCCAACGAAGACGCGGAATTTGAAGGGATTATCGTGGAATTGAAGAGTGGAATTTGGTCGCCAATGTCGACAGCTGAAAAGAAAGCACACGAGAGGGTTGCGAACACAGGAAGGTGTACGGTACCCGTGAACGGCCCTCGGCAGCCGGCATCGACGTAGAGCACTGCGCAGCTCGGTCCCATCACTTTGTGCGCTAGCGCACAGAGAGCGACAGCAGAGGGAAGTAGAAGGAGGGGAAGAACCACGTATAAAGCCAACATTTGGAGTCAAATAAACGAAATCAGAAGCAGCGGAACGAGGGAACGAGGGCGCTAGCGTGAGTCATTGTCCGAGCGAAGCAGAATGACTCAGACTGGTTGCTGCTTCCTGTAGCACAGCCCAGCCGAATCACAGCCATCTGACAATGACACGGACAATAAGCCACGTAACTGATATCAAAAAATGACATTACGGTGCCTCCGGTTTGAAGCCAGACGGTTTCGACCAGACGATGAATTGGTTACGTTTCACGACATTACCAAACTTGTCTTGAGCGCAAAATTCTTGCAAATCCACGCTTTTGTCAGAGCTGTGGTTTCTTGGGCCTCGTAGAACGGCACGTGTCAACTTGGCGCCTAGTAAAATTGGTGTGCGGCAGGTCAAAAGCAAAGCAATGTTGCTCTACGAAGCCTGATATGCCAATAACTAGGCTATACTGCCTAAGGCAGTTACGATATGGTTAGCTAAGAACGAGGCTGAAGTGCATTACAATCACGCACGAAGTTAGCCGAGTACCAGATTCTGGATGTCCGGCGCCAAATCGGCTTCGTCAAGTTGTCCTGCTTTGCACGTAGAATGTGGTTCACACGTCTGCTTTGGTAGGGCGCTGGATTGAAAACGACCAAAGCGCAGCCGCGTTTAGCACTTGCGGTTGTCTTATAATCGTACACCACGAGTTGAACTGCGCGGAACGTGGCACAAAGGACTGTATGGTAGGCCAAAAACGCCAAAATGTCCTGATTTATTCAATGAACATGAGAAAAATTACCCGGAAATGATCTCTACGCTAACACAAACGTATTATTCACAACCTGGATTGCACTCGTCACAGATAGCATTACATAGACGGCAGCTTGTCCATGTACATGACTTACATCCACTACAGTACTCACAATCTTCCGGTTTCCATTTTATGTAGTTTGGGTCGTCATACAGACTACAATCCCAACCAGGGCAACATACACAGAAGTCATCCTGTGAATTCAGTGACCAGTTTTTGTCTATGAGGCTGTCGACTTCGAAGTCATCCTCTTCCGCTTCGTCGCCTACCAGAGCTTCATTGACTTCTTCCACGTTGTTCAGCCCAATGGAAACGGTGTAAATGTCTTCATTGCGTATGACTTTAGCGAAAACCTCTCTGTCACCGGAAAACACACGTGTGTCGCCATATTCTTTTGGCTTTAGATTCCAGGCCTGCTCGAGCTTTGTGAAATCATCGTCGCCGATATCTCCAATTACACGCGTTCTAGCAGCTCCGTCATTCGAAGGCTTCATCTTCAACGCGTCGTGTACTCGCACGTAAAAGTCGACCGAAAGATCCCACATCCAGGTTAGCGATTCGCATCTTTCAGACGTGCAGAACGCGAAAAGCTCCTTCTCCAGGTGCAACTCTTCTGCAACATTCACCTTCAAGTTCTTCAGATGCGGCGATTCGAGTTGAGAGACGAGAAATGCGCGGAAGGGCGCCGGGTCTTTGATGCGACCATTGCTGTAGGAAATGCTGATATCGGTGAACATTGGACGAAGGCTCGAGTACAAGCGTACGCCGCTTTCGTCCCAGTCTCGAAGAACGCTCATGCCACCAGAAGGGTCGAAAATGGGGGCATAGACGAAATTTCAAAAAAATCTGAAATTTTAAAGCTTGTACTATAATGCTTAATTGAACCGTTTAAAACTAAGGCTCGGTATGACCAGTTTAAGACCAAGGCTGAACATCATTGTTTTTATGCCTGATGTGCATACTTCAAGATGTCTCAGATGGCCGAACCTTCTCAGAATACGCGAGTCTTCGATGAGACCAGCAACCGCGCTGTCTGGCTTTCATTGAGTGAAAATAATGACCGAAATAAACTCCCGCATATCCGCCCCAAAACAGAATTCTGTGTAGATGAGCGTTAACGCGATTTCCAATCACTCTTGAAGTCATTGGCTCGTCTTGTTCACATAGGAAAATGACCATTTTCAATTTCTCAATCTCGTTCCTAGCTGTTATGCTGCTACTGTACTTGGTCACACTAGTGCGTCTGCTGTAGAATGGAGGGTTGACATTAACAAAATAGACATTCTTTATCCAATACGAGTACAACAACAATCAGTCAACGATAGGAAGCATGACACCGGTGGCAGGCATCGCATCCCCATTTTTTACAATCCTTTTCCGACCAATCATTGTCGTCAATCTTACAGTCGCCTCTCTTTCCAGAACAACCGTAATCCTCCCAATACTCGTCGACGTGTTCCCAACGTTCTTCTTCTTCTTCAACCCTACGTTCTTCTTCTTCTTCATCCCTACGTTTTTCTGCTTCTTCGCACTGCTCGCATTCTATTAGTTCGCAGCAGAAACCCAGAGCTGCACTGAAAACGTCCTTGAATTTGCTTTCTTCGCATTCTTCATCAAAATTCCACGCGAGTTTGTCGCAGAAAGAAAGCGCTTCGCTGTGAACATCGCGATCTCTCAATCCCTGAAGTTCAACGCAAACATCGAATCTTTTCAGTAGCGTGCGTTCTCCTCTTACTCTCCTTGATCCTCGCAAAGTGCGCATCGACTACCTCCAAAGTAGCTGGAGAATGAGCCATATTTTCGCGTGAGATTTAAGGTCTGCACCAACTCCGTTATAGCCGTGCGGTCGATGAATCCGGCGATTTTCTTCGGCGCGTCAATGGCGATCGAGCGTTTCTTCTTGAACGCGTTGTAAACCTGAACGAAGAAGTCGACTGACAGCGGCTGACAATCCCAATTCAACGACGCGCAGCTTTGAGATGCACAGAAGGCCAGAAGCTCCTCTTCCAGCTGAAGATCTCCGTTGATCCTCAGTTTCAGGCTCTTCAGAAAAGGCGATTTGAGTTGAGCGACGAGGAAATCTCGAAGTGGTTTCAGCAACGTTTCAGTCCATAGCGTGGGTTGAATGTGGTACGAGATGTCGATATCGCAGAGTTGCGGACGAAAGCTGCTATAAACACGGTGTCCACACCCAAACCAACCGCCGCACATATTGTGTAACTTTAGCTTTCCGCTTAGTTTCTCCGCCTTCGTTGGAAGGAATAGTTCAATTAAGTCATTCCATTCCTCAACCGCCATTTTCCGGCTCATCTTGTATTCGAATGTTTGAAGAAATTCAATTTGCATTTCGGCCTTACATCCCCACGTTCCTTCTACGACGACGAGCGCGAACAGCTCGGTGTCTTCTTCGGCAATCTCAACGACGTGGTGCGCGATATCGGGCGAGAGGTAGGCGAACGCGTCGTCAAACTGAGCGAAATGACGCTGACACTCGGGTCGCTTGAAGAGCCGCTCGTTCAGAGCGACCAGTTGCTCGCCGTAGTCTTCCCAGTAGATGACATCGTCTTTGCGAAGTGCTGTGATGATTTGGTGCAACTCTACGGCATCAGACAGATCTTCGGAGATTTTGGCCATGATCAGAGCGAGCGAGTTTGGTCACAATTCGGCAGTTTGTTTCGGAGTTAAATAGGGAATTAGATTAGGTGTGAATTCCTGCGATGCAAAATGCGATGCGCTTAGTGGTACCGTTTGATACATTGCTGGGCGCAGGCTCATCGTTTTAGGACCAGTTTTCTTCATCTATTCGAGGAAAGAGAAGAACTGAAGAACTGAATAAAGTAAAAGTGGGATTCAGATCGCTTCAAGACATCTCTCAAAGGTAGGTTTTTGTCGCTGACTGCCCAAAATAGACAAAAAATTAGCATGTAGAGTTGGTTAAACTTATCATTGGCGCATGCGTCCTCCTAACAGAGCTATAAACGAGCTATCGGACGGCCATCTTGTAAGTTTACGGCCGCCAAACAGCGAGGTCACGCGCTGGTCAGTGCGTACGCCATTACAAGCGGTCGCTCCGGCTGCTCGCTCGCGAGCCGTTGGCATCGGTTTAAACCAGTTCAGTGTTCTGGTTCACGTCATCAGGGTCACACGAAACGCTCATTTAATCGGTTTTGGCAATCAAAAGTCAATATGATACTGTCACACATGGGGCGACAGGCGAAAGCGTCGTTTTGAAGCCGAGAACAAAGCCTAAGCGCTTTACAGTTTGACGCCAAGTTGCTCTGTTTAGTGCCATTGCATCTCTTATCAGTTCATTTCATTTTGCTTACACGAACAACCAGAACATTCCTTCATTGTGCAACTGGAGCTCTTGCAACACTTGAAACAAAAATCGTCGTTGAACCTGGCGTCAAACTGACTGCAGACCACATTCGCTTCAAGACCACCAGCAGCGCGTTCCTGTAGGGGCGGAAGAGGATCAGACTGAAGACGCACATCACCGGGCCATAGTTGAAGATGACGAGGATGCTGACGGCTAGAACCATCTGCGCATGGGGCGATTCGTGAAAATGCATGAATGAGAAGACGAGGAGCACCGGGAGACCGCCGCAGTTCAGCGGAATTCCCGAGAGGAACAGCAGACTCACAAGGAAGACTTTTTGCATTTTGGCCGTTTTCTCGCCGATTAGACGACGATTACGGTGGACTTGTTTGAAGGAGAGCAGCGTGAAGACGAAAATTCCCGCGAGGATGAACGCCATGAAGCCGAAAAAGCAAAAAACAAAGTAATTTCTGCCGGAACTTCGCGGTTGAAAGCAGAAGAGACCGTTTCTGGCCTCTGGGGCGATCGTTCCAGGATAATCGTCTACAGTAACCATCCAGGTCTTGAACAGAACCAAGTAGCAGACGGAGAAGAGCACGTGAACGGCAATACAGTAGTAGTAGGCGTAGGATTTCTTGCTGTTTGTCACCGTTTTGCCGTATTTTATGATGATATAGCGGAATTGGAAGGAGAGAACGATGCCACAAGCCACGTTTACCGTAGTCAGCAGCGACAGCATCATGACCACTTGGCCGAGAATCTCGTTGTTGAAGTATTTGCCCAGAAATCCGTCCAGTCGGAAACACATCAACGGCATCATGGGGAAGGGATGGAATCCGATCCAGAGGAGATGCGCCGCGAAATCCCACAGGAAGAAGTTTACCATGAATCGAGTGAAAATGCGCATCGAACGAGGGGTGTTGTGGTAGATGATCGTATAGGTGAGGACGTGGATGACGAGGGTGTAGGCGATGGTGATGTCGAGGATTCGGTTGTAGACGACGGCGAGGAGAGAGGATGAGTTGTCGGGCATCGCGTCGAGAGAGAAAATGTGGTAAATGCAAAATTTGAAGCAAAGAGAACACGCCCAGTTAACGCCTATAAAAGCGAATTCTTCGTCAAAACAGCAAATTCAAATTGCTGTAATATAAAATGCAAAAATTAGTCAATAACGCACAAAAGTTCGCTCTAAAAAAAGCCGACTAACCGGCGACCGAGTCGATTGTCGCGGTAATTGGTTCTGCGCCGTTCATGCCAAAGCCAAATGCCAAATTTGAGTGAGCTGTGCAGGTTTGAAGCTTGGCTGTTGGCTCAGTTATTGGTTTAAAGCACAAATCTAAGCGATTTAAATGCTTTTGACTGAAGCTTTTGAGCAATTTATATCTTTCATTCATTGCATTGCGGTGTTATTGCCAGAAACGAGCTAAAAACCAAAGTTCTGTCGTGTATTAAACTTTGTCCACCACCTGCGTTTGGCGCACCTTTCACTTTGTTTTGAATAAGAACAACAGTGAGTCACGACAGCTAAGATCACTTAGTTTGTAGCACTGACGTGTTGTTCTCGTTCAAGTGACCTAAGAATCAAGATTTTAATGCCTTTGACGGAATAACGGAAGGATCACAGTCTCAACCGTCAAATTGAAGAGCTGAAGCGCGGTGGTTTAGTGATTGGCAATAAGGTGTATTTCCGCAGGTGATTCTGCGTTCAAGCTGACTTTTGTGCTTTTTGATTTAATTGTCAAATCCACTCGTTTTGAACCGATAAACATTTCATGCATTTCGAAAGACCTTCTTTTGTCCACAAATCTCCACTCAACGAATCCCGGACAAAATGTCCAAAAAATAATGTCCAAAATTGTCCTAAAAAATTTGTGCAATACCAAGTGTGGTTTTATAATGTTTTTTTGACCACAATAACATAGTTAAAAGTTTGATCCAAGCTTTTGTGTAAGCTTGGCTTTGAAGTAAGCTTATTTTTCAGGTTAGCGGTGTCATACAAAGTCGTTTATAACAAATTATGATTTTAGTAATTTTTTTGGACATTTTGACTTTGGAAATTTTTATCTTGGACATTAAGGCCATTGGGCCTTTTGTCTTTGGCCATTATTTTTTGGACATTTTGTCCGGAAACGCCACTCAACACAGATTTGGTGTAAAGTGATTTTTTGAGTTTTTGAGTTTTTTTTTGCTAGTCTGACCGAGATCTACAACGTTTCATTTTGAGTTGGCTTGGACAGTCCGAGAGGTGGTTCCCTTGTGAGTCTTTATTTTACTTGCGCAACGTCCAACAATCAACAATTCAACGACTTGCGAAATTGCGAATATTTTATTTCATAAAAAATGTTTATTTATTGATATTGCTACCTTGGTTGCTCCTTCTTTGCAGGCTCCACTACCTCTTTTTCAAACTTTTGAGAGAGAATGAATTTATTGTTGATGAAAGCGTATATAAAGAGAGAGCCGGTTACAATAGCGAAGTTACAATAGAAAGATGTTATGGGAAACGAGGGGAGAAGGGAATGCTTACTTATGCGCATATGACACTCCCGGGAAACGGAAGTTGATGAGTTAACATGCTACCAGTTAACATGCTAACGCAAGGACCAACTTTATGTGGAGATCCGAATGAATATTACAATCGTGAGCATGGTATTTATCGGCATCAGCAGGAGGAGGGACGTCGCCTTGTCGGATGTTCTGGGGATATCTTCTTCGATTCCTGCAATATAATGCTGTGAGATTATGGACTTGTGAAGACAGTGCACAGCGCTGTGACGCGAGTGTACGGTATGAAGCGCACAGCATAAAGTTCTATGACGCTTACATTGGCGAGGTGGTCCAAATTCGATACCAAACAGAGGATCTTCTCGGGGTCCATCCCGATGCCTTCCATCACACGAAGTACAACTTGCCTCAAATTTCGACCGTTGACGTGACGGACAGCGGACTTGGGACGTTTTCTCGACGGAGGGAGTTACAAGAGGATTAGACGGTTTTTGATCTGCAGCAACAGTAAAACAATGCGATCCGAGTGGATCAATCGTTCCCGCCTCGACCACAATGCTCTCAGCATCGTAAACGTATCTCCGCAATTGGATTATGATTGGCCCATTGAACCGGTAGCAGCCTTGAATAGTCGTCGTCAGCTTTGCAATGTTGTTGTCTTTATCGATTTTGTCCCCGTTTTTTCAGATAGATGTTCTTTGGTCCAAATCGAAATACAGTTGGATCGCTCCAAATGCTGAATCACAATTCTTTTTCTTTCCTTGTGCAATCTTTTTTTCTTCATTCTTCGTGAGGACCTAAAAATGAATACTTTTGATAAATGATTTAATAAATGAATACTTTTGTTCAAACTGTAGCTGCGCTGTTTAGAGTAAATTTCAAGTTGAACATTGATTGAACAATTGAACACAATTTTTAAATGGAAAGGATTGAACTTTTGTCAAAAGCTGTGCTGACTTACTTCGTCCGCTTTTTTTCGCATGTTGATATGACGTGTGTTTCTTGACGTGTGATAATTCCAAAATTCCGTTCTATTCAAAGTGATGTTGCAGACATCGAACCATTGAAATTCTTTGCAGTCGATTTGCATTCAAACACTTCCCGATCACTGCTGCAAGGTAGTCGGCAGACTTTTTATTGATTGGTAGAACATGCTAAAATGTCCAAAATGAGTTTCTAGAAAAAGTAAAATTTCTTACAATGAGGCCATTACTTTGTTTTATGAGGAGATCCTTGTAGTCTTTTCGCAGAAATGCAGCGACATGCTAGCGAGTACACGTATGCATTGCACGAAATGACATGACATGGTTGAAATGACAAAACCACGCTGATTGTCCTAAAATTAAGCAACAGGCATTAAGAAACAAACATTTTTGAAGCAAACATGACGTTACCTTTGATTGAGATCTGCAGCAACAGTTGAACAACAAGGCGAACACACCGGAGAGGAAGCTCCTCGTTGGTTTTAGTCTGCAATTCAGGAGTTTTTTTGAACATACACAGCCAGACAAGTGGCGCGCAATTGGAAAACGTGAATTTAAATTTCCATTAATTCCGCATTTTGTTAATTTTGAATACCCAAAAAAACTTTCTGTACACATTTTCCTACGAAATGGCAATCTTTGTAAGAAAAAAACTAACCGTTGTTGATGGACTCACGTTGATGAGGTAAATTGGTGGCAACAACTGCAAAAGACTGTTGTTTTGGTTGTCTAATGCACGACCTTTCACGACCCAAATCAGAAAACTCTAAACTGATCAAATGAAATGATTACCGTTAAATTTTCTTTACTTTGTTGGAGTTCTCATTTTTTTCCACGGTAATGTATTTCTTGAACCCGACAGGCTCTAAGCGAAAAACAGATTCAATGTTTAGGACTGTTGCTGTCCGTGAGGCCGTCACTCTGAACAACTCGCTGCACACTGTATTGTGTAGCCAGCCGTCAGTCTTCTTGCGCTGTTTCTCTGAAAATTAAAGCAAATGGAAAACTAAACAAACACGACGTTACCTTTGATTCACAAAAATATATTCTTTCAAAGACGACGGCGCGTCTCTTGTTAAAGTCGACGAGCTTCTCGGCTCTCCCAGCGGAGAGGAGCGACGGTGGCGGCGGCGGTCAGACAATTGGAGTTAGGGTGGAGGAGAAGAAGGGCTTGCGGCGCGCGGTCGGCGATAATTTGTTGGCGTCGAAAGGCGCGGCGACGGTGAAGATGACGACGTTGAGTGGCCGTCGGTGGCGGCGATGTTTTGAGATCGTTGTACTGATTGAGGAGGATGGAGCTGCGTCATCTCATCGCTTCTTTCACACCAGGGAGATCACCTCTGTGCTTGTCGCACTGCGAAGGAGTTACTATCATTTACATTAGTGTGTCAGTTACTGTAACCGATTTGGTGAATCTGATGGAAGGATAAGTGCGGTCGACACTTTTTGAGTATTTAAATTTTTTTGAATTCGATATGACTAACGTAGTCAAAAATCCTGATTTTCTTTGTCCTTCTCCCAAAAAAGGAGCATTTTGTGAAAAAAATCATCAAATTTCTTCAATTATCTTCTCCAAAACAGCCGCCGACCGAATATTATATTTTTAAAGCCGCTGCTGGATAGTTCGCACGTTCGTTCGCACTTATTCGCTTCGCACTTGTTCGCACTTAAGAGTAGGTGGTTTCGATTCAAGTCTTCTCAGCTCAGCAAGCAGCTTCCATCAAGCAGCAAACGGAGCCGCTCTATCCGTGATTGACGCCTCAATCGCAAGCCAAAGACAAATGTTGCTGTAGGACACTTGCACTAACCAAAATCTCTGGAGAACGACCTAAATACACCTACAATAGAGCGACATGGACTGTTCGCTCAGATTTGAGCAAGCGAGAGTACACTGCATAGGTTAACCTGCCGGTTTATGCCAAAGCTCAGCTTCACTGGGCTAATCGAATTAAGCTGTGCAGGTGTGAAGCTGATTGATCGGTTTATTTGAACGCCTTCGACTGAAGCTTTGGAGCAATTTATCTCAATCATCATATTACGTTATTATTACCGAAAATCGAGTTGAAAAAACAAGTTTTGTCTTCTATTGCACTTTGTCCACCTGCGTTAGTCCGCGACGTTGTTTTAAATACGAATAACAGTGACTCACGACACTTCACTTCGTTTATAGCACTGACGCGTTGTTCTCGTTCAAGTGACCTAAGAAAAGCATTGCTTCACTCGTGATCCGTTGAGATTACGAGTGCCAAATGAAATCGCATTGCTTAAAATGTCATTTAAGCTCGAAAATGAAGGTTGCGTTGTGACGAAGCTTCAGCTCCGGTCAAACTGCTCTCGCTTTCTCAAACGATGGCCAAACATCCTGAAGAAGTGTCCAATGCTCTGGAATTGTATGGCATCGTCACAGCTCTCCGAACCAAGAAGACGATCGACTGGAAGGATTACGGTGATCAACTGATGGCGCTCACCGATCGGCTCTTCAATCGACCCGAATGCCAAAGCTACTTTGACCAATTCGAGAAGAGTTTCGCCGATCTCTCGCCCGACATCGCGCACGACGTCGTGAGGACAGCCGGTCACTCTGACCATCTGCAAGAGCTCATCGCCGTAGACGGACCCTGGGGACACAAGGCCAAAAACCATTGGACGGAGCTTGCGGAGTTCGAAAGCGAGGTAAGCGGCGATACCAATGTGGCAGAATGGAACGAACGAAGATGGAGCAATCTGTATGAAAATGCCTGGAAATTGTCGGGAAAACTGAGATTGCACAATCTTTGCAAGTGGTCTGACGGCAATGATGGAAAACGATTTTACTCAGGCCTTCGTAGCCGATTTACCGACATTGAGATCTGCTACCACAGATCTAGAGATCTGCGCACTCCTGAAGAAATGAGGCCTCTACGAGAATTCCTCAGCGATGCACTCGAATCGGACTATCTGAAGAACCTGAAACTGAGGATCAACGGAGATCTGCAGCTGGAAGAAGAGCTCTTGGACTTCTGCACGTCAGAAAGCTGCGAATTGCTGATTTTGGATTGTCAAGCGCTGTCAGTCGACTTCTTCGTTCAGGTCTACAACGCGTTCAAGGAGAAGCGCTCGATCGCCATTGGCCCTATGAAAAAAGTCGCCGGATTCATCGACCAAGGGGCTCTAATGGACCTAGTGCAGGCCTTGAAGCTCAAGCGCAAAAGGAATTCATCTAACTACGGTCTGAAAGCGCTCTCAGAAAACGACGCCGTCTCAATTCGGACTAAACATCACGTTGGATCGGAAAAAGTCCACGTACGCATTCAATCGGTCAATCGAGAAGAGGCTGAAAACTATGATTCGGACGATGAAGAAGAAGAAGACGTGGAAAGTGGTGATTCAGATGAAGACGATTTCCACGATGAAGAGATTGTTGGCGACTGCATTTGTGGCGACGAGGATGGAAACAGTGAATGCAACTACGATTGTAAATTAGCGAAAATATCTAGCGACAATTGGAAGGAAGAAGATTGTGAGAATTGCAGAGGGTGCGAGTTTTGCGCGGGCTATAGGTGCCACAGGTGTGACTATACTGTCCGTTGTTCTTATTGTGGTGACTATTAGTCGCAATGTTTTGCTTCTGTTTGTGTTTGTGTAGAATAAAATACGTCCTGTAAGCAAAATAATACGATTCACTGAAGATCGGGAGTATAAGGCGCGGGCCTGCATTTATCAGAACATGTGTGACCTTGTCACGAGCACGGGCAACGGTGCACGTAACTGTGAAGTTGACGGTCGCATTGAAACTTTCGTGCAAACGAACCAAAAAAATTCCATTTAAACGCAAAAACAATCCTGTATTTATCAAGCTTTTTCTGACTATGAGTGAATTCCCGAATGAGCTTGCAGATGCTCTGGAGTTGTACGATATCGCCACGACTCTCCGCACCAAGAAGACGATCGACTGGAAGGATTACGGCGATCAACTGATGGCGCTCACCGATCGGCTCTTCGCACGACGCGAATGCCGAAGCTACTTTGACCAATTCGAGAAGAGCTTCGCGCACCTCTCGCCCGACATCGCGCACGACGTCGTGGAGGAGTCGGTCACTCCAGTTACCTGCAAGAGCTTATCGCCATTGACGGGCCTGGGACACAAGGCCAAAACCATTGGACGGAGCTTGCAGAGTTCGAAAGTGAGGTAAGCGGCGATACATATATGGTAGACTGGCACAACGAAAATGGAGAAATCTGCTGAAACCCGGAATTGTCGGAAAACTGAGTTTGCACAATCTTTGCAAGTGGACTGACGGATATGAAGGGGACCAATTTTACTCAAGTCTTAGTTGGTCGTCATTCACCGACATTGAATCTCGTTCCACAGCTCGAAAAAGCTTCCGCACTCCCGAAGAATTGAAGCCTCTACGAGAATTCATCAAACGAAAGCTCGAATCGTCGTATCTGCGCAACTTGGCACTAAAGATTAGTGGAGATCTACAGCTGGAAGAGAAGCTCTTGGACTTCTGCCACGTCAGAAAAATGCGGTCGTTGAACTGGGGATTGTCAGCCGCTGTCAGCCGACTTCTTCGTTTCAGGTCTACAACGCGTTCAAGAAGAAGCGCTCGATCGCCATTGAGCCTTCAAAGGAAGTCACCGGATTCATCGACCAAGGGCTCTGATGGACCTAGTGCAGGCCTTGCAGCTCAAGAAGAAAGAGAATGCATCTGACTACGGTCTCAACCCGCTCTCAGAAAACGATGCCGTCTCAATTCGGACTAAACATCATGTTGGATCGCAAAAGGTCCACGTACGCATTCAATCGGTCAATCGAGAAGAGGCCAGAAAACTATGATTCGGACGATGAAGAAAAGAAGAAGACGTGGAAAGTGGTGATTCAGACGAGGAAGTAGAAGAAGA